>JARHVA010002300.1:687500-982500 GCA_037957365.1 Torreya grandis | reverse complement strand
GTTGTATACAACCTCAATAAAAATGATAGGTACTTGGATATAATATCTATTCACCACTAACCAAAATTTGGTTTTACAAGGGGTTTAATCTTCAAATACATCAAATTAAAATGTAGAATCCCAATTGAGAGAAAACACATGAAGGGAAAAATAACCATCTAGAATGGTATAAGGGCATGGTAGATGCACAATGGAAGGTAATAATAATTATCATGCTAAGAGAGTTGACTCCCCTATAGGTGTCAAAATGGTAAATTATGATAGTCATTACCATTTGGGCCACCAAATTCATAGTGGGTGCATTATTTAATCCCTATCTATGGATGTATTCTAGTTGGGTTTTTGTGATGTGGTCTCGGCTTGCAACTGTGGATTTAGGAATTTCCATTCTCTTTCATGCCTAGAAAAAAAACAAGGAAAAAACACAAAATGGGAGGAAATATTTCTTGTTATAGGTGTGCTCACATTAATTATCATAGTTATTCTTTCCCAATTCCATGGATATATTGAAGGTGTGTTCATAATTCTATTTACTCTTTACTTTGCATTATTTTTCTAATGGTTTTCAATCGAGGAAACCAAACATCATATTTTTGGAACCCTACTCCAATTATGGTGATACGATTCTTTCAAAAAATGTAGTCACATTAATGATTTTATATGTGTAACCCTACTCCAATGTGTACTCCTAGAGTCAATAAACATAATCACCTTTTATTTCTTGAGGAAACCTACCACCTTAAGAGTTTGAGGAGTACTAATACCTAAAATTGCATGACAAGAACTAGGTAAGTGCATGGAGTTGGGGAAAAATTCTATTGACATTTATCATAATACATACGTATTATGTATAGTGAAAGGAGTGTGTATGTTTTATATTTACATTACAAAAAAAGTAAACAAGATATATTAAAAGTGGTAGATGGTCTAGTAGTATCTGGTTTACTAAAATAAATGTTAAGTATAAGGTTAAATTTTTATACTTTAAATTTATTTTAGTAAATATAATAAATTATGGTTAGTCTACATCTAATAGAGTTAGACTCATATTTTTATGACTTATAATATGTATAATAGTTTTTCAAAATCCAATCTGGTCAATACTTAAGCATTTTCAAGGTCTTAGTATTGAAACTAGGAATTTTAGGGCATAACTTTTGCAATTTATGTCCATTTCTGGTAAACATATAGTCATTTTTAAGATTTTTTTGCCTTCTAAATTATTCTTAGCATTTTTAGGATTCTTGGTTTTGTTAAAATTGAAGTTTACAAAAAACTCACTTTGAACTCAAGATAAAGTGGTGTTATTGGGGCATCATAGGTCACATTGATAACCTACACGCATCAAATGACCATTTTATTTTAATTTCACTTCCTCATCATCCCTCCCTCATCCATAATCATTTCCACTCCATCCCTAATCAACTCTAATCACTCTCTCTTCATTCCAAATTATCCCTAATCACTCCCTCATTGACCCTCACTGTCCCTCATCATCTCTAATCACTCATTCATTGAACCTCATCATTCTCCATCATCACTAATCACTCCATTCTCATCCATCATCATCCTTTATTAGTCCCTCATTGACCCTCACCATCCCTAATCACTCTCTTATTGACCCTCACCATCCCTTATCATCCCTAATCACTCTCTTATTAACCCTCATCATCCCTCATCATCCCTAATCACTCTTATATCATCCTTAATCACATATTCATCATCTCTCATCATCAATAAACACTTCATCCTCATCCCTCATAATCCTTATCACTCCCTCATTGACCTTTACCATCACTCATCATTTCTAATCACTCCCTCATTATCCTTAATCTCTCCTTCATTGATCCTCACCATCCCTCATCATCCCTAGTCACTAATTAATCATTCCTCATCATCCTTAATCACTCCTTCCTCATCCCTCATCACCCTAATCACTCCCTCATTAAACCTAACCATCCCTCATCATCTCTAATCACTCCCTCATTCTTCCTAATCACTCCTTCATTGACCTTCACCATCCATCATCATCTCTAGTCACTCCCTCCTCTTCCTTCCTCATCCTTAATCACTCCATCTAATACCTTTATGGTGGGTGCAATAGCTTCTTTCTTATTCCTGATTGGATTATTTTTTAATTCCAAATTTTACTCACTCAAATAAGTCATAAAAAGACTCTGATTTCACTCATCTTGTTTCACTTAAATAAGGAACATAGAGATATCATCTAATTATCTGGTGGGATTCAAATAACTATATGGTGATCCAAACCCAGACCATGGAAGTAATGTGTATCTATATCCATAGATTAGAATAAATAGGCAAGAAATCAAGCAAAGGGTTGGATGAAATTATATTACTTACATATATAGATTGGGATTTGGGCATCTAAGAATCCCAATCCTATAGTTGGGAATTTAAATTTATATCTATATAGATAGGGGTTATTGGAGACTAGTTGAGGATTTTAATACCAACCCCATAGTTGACTTTATATTCACAGTATATCCATAGTAGACCAAATTACTAGATAGATAGATAGATAGATAGATAGATAGATAGATAGATAGATAGGTAGGTAGTCGCCAATTCACTAGAGTGTGTTCTAATATGGTAGTTGATAGAGTGTCTTTCCCAATCCAAATCAATCCATACCCAACCTAATCTATACCCAAATTTCTATATAAATGGACTGCAAGGAATATGACTTAACCTAATGTATTGATGAGGCGCCACTTAGAGCTTGGGCATGGCTCAATGGGCCTTAAATTCCAAACTAGGGCTTTGCCATACTTTGAGTATTACATGGTCTATAGTATAGTATATCAAAGGATATCATAAGAATGGGACCCATGTCATAGATATATATGGGGCACCATTTTTAAGGCCCTATCCTAATATCAAACTTTCCCTACCTACTTCATCTATGCCAAGGAGTAAGGCAAGGAAAGCTTGCCTTTTTGATTTGTAACTTTGCTTCACCTAATAACATATCAAGGGAATATTTCCTTCTTGATGGATAACAAGGAGTAAAGAAAAACTATAAAGGGAAGTTTGCCTTCCTAATATTTATATTTGCTTTTATTTAGGATTAAGGCATGGCTATCAAGAGAAGCTTAATTTTTTATAGATATATTTATTCTTACCCTACCTACTTAGCTATGCCATACCTGATAAGTCAAGGGAAGATTCCTTCCAAATATATAGCTTTATTCTTGTCATACCTATGTTCCCTTTCTATAATATATTATTATCTATCAATATAATCTTGTTTCTTGATAAATATATTGCGTGTATTCTTTTCCTACCAACTTAGCTATGCCCTACCTACTTAGATTTTGTTATTGGTAAGATAACTTTACTTCTTGATGGATAGAATGAGAAAGGAAGTTTTGAATCATGTTATATATGTAATAGATTTAAAAACCATTGAGTATGCCCTACCCAATTAAATATCTAAGCCATATCTTGATCTTGAGTAGGACCTACCTAAATACCTGAGTCATAGCTTAATCTTGACTATGTCATACCTACCTTCTTGTACTTGAGTATGCCATAGCTACCTATCCTTCTTTCCCTTCCTAATTGAGTATACCCTACCTACCTAATTGTACTTGAGTATACCCTACCTACCTATCCTTATTTATATACCTACTTGAGTATTCCCTACATTATGAAATACCCAAGGCATGTATTGAAAGGAGAGGGGGGATTATAGCCTATTTATAGAAAGGAGTGACTAGTGACAATCATCTAGTCTCATCTTATATCTCTAAATCGGTAGGCTCACCATCCCTATATAGATAAAGGAAAAAAAATTAAAGGGGAAGGAGAGGGCCCAATCAAGAATATTCTATTATATAACTCATAAGAGTGAAGGTTCATCTATCTATATATGGGTATAATAAGAGGATTGGTGCTCAATGACATTTACCTCCTTCTTTAGGAAATTTGTTTTAGAACTACATGTGCCATATATCAATCAGATGCACTATAGGGTTCACTTTATAAAATGAACATAGACCACAAGAGAAGAGATCCTAAGATTCCTTGATCCCTTGATTCTAAGACTTAACCCCAAACCCTAGCCAATCTTTATTAATCTTATACCTAAAAGGGCATTGGGTTAATAGTTGGCTAGGATTTTGGCTCTAGGAGGGGACTGAAGGAGTGATATCAAATATGGACCTAAAGTAACTATGCATTAATCAACCATGTGAATTAAACCCAATAACAGAGGCACTTAACCAAAGGGATCAAGGGGGAGAGGGGAAGGAAGAATAACCTACCATAATGACCAAATTGACATGCCCCCTCTCCCTTTTGGGGAGGGACATCTACATAGAGTTGAGTTTAATTGGATCTATCTTAGGGGAGGAGGGCCTAATGGCCACCTACCCCTCCTTTAATGTAATACTCAATACCCTAGTTTCCTCTTATCTATAGACATAACCTAAAAATCTATATATAGGTTATGCAGGCACTATCCCCTATAAAATATTACAATTGATAGACCAAAGCACTACCCTACCCATGTAGTTCAATTTGCCTCAACTGGACTAGTGATGTATGTAAGGTTAGACAAATAGGCATGTTCAGATAGATGGACATGGTTAGGTTGGATAAATAGATACTCTATATGGATTGGATGGGGAGCTAGATAATTATATTAGACTCTAATTAAATCAGAGAAAGAGCTATCACATATATAATATAATATGAGATTTTATATGAAGGAGGATGTCACTACTAGTATAGGGATGTGTGGAACTAGATAGTAAATTCTTCACCTCAATCTTCCATATAGTCTCATCCTCATAGTGGATCAATTCCACTCTATCCTATCCTACTTTATAATGTTATCATCTCATCTTATCTATTTTGTTTTGTATTCAACTATATATCCTCATATCTAGTCAATCCAAACCAATAATAACTATTTTATCTATATTAATCCCAATCAAACATATCTATATGTATATATCCTGATCGATTTATAGGCTCAATTGACTATATATAGATTCATATTTGGTTAGGTCAATATTTATCAATCTAAATTGGTAGGATCCCCATCAGCATCCCCATCTAGATGAAGGAAAGGAAAGGGGAGGGAGAGGACCCAATCAAGAATAGCTAGTCAAATCAAAGCGACTATCTATATGATCAATCAATCCCAAATGCTCATAGTAAATCTTGTCTCTAATGAGCACTTAGTATTCCAATCAATAATAGCTGGTCAAATACTATCTATATACTCAATCTCATCTTGATAGAGGGCCCAATATATCCAGTTGATCCCTCTCTATCAGTATGTTTCCCATTTATATAAAGGGAAAGGGAATAATCATCTATATATTGGGCTCCTCATATAGATATAGGTCCCACATGTCAATTCTAATCGATTGGTAGGCTTCTCATATCATATAGATAAAGGGCCCATCAAGAATAGTTGATTTATATAGTTTTATATATAAGATAGTTCTATCTATCAATATATTCATTTTAATTGAAACAAAACTAGAGATAGGGAAATATTGTGGGAGGACCTTTCACCTGATTTGGTTTGTTCCCTCTCAATTATAAATATTGACAGTCATGAAACAATGGACATGGATATGGGATATGGCCTACTCATTCTAATCAAAATCAAACCTTCAAGTCAATGTATTTATCATACACCCCACATGAGCTATATATATAGATATAGACCTAATCTATAGACACTGCCCTCAATTCACAAAATACCATCCCCCCACACACACACTTAACTTTTTAACCCCTATCTCTCTAAACACTCAAACATTTTGTCTTTCCTTTCCCTCCCTTGATTGATAATAACCAAATGAATAATAACCACCCATATATCTAGAATCTTGTTAATCACTTAAAATGACCTCATTATGAGATAGATGGGCATATGACACACTATATATCCACTATTCCCACCAAAACATGATTAAATTAATAGAACAGTCTTTAACATAGCCCTATATTATAGTGTAGATTTAGTCATGACCCACGAACTACATCTATAATATTCTTCCCCCCATAGATCCCATATATATAAAACAACCCAAGGGAGCACAACCCACTTAGAGAGAAATAGATCAAGAATGAAGGCATAAAATGGAATGAAATGAACCCATCTACCTAGAGGCCTTTTACTTTAGGCCCTCTAGTTTATGCCTTAATAGATATATGTCTACACACAAACACACACACACACACACACACACACACACACACACACATAGATAGATAGCCTATAATTATCAAGATAAAAAGAGAGATATATCTATCTAGGAGGCTCATTTCCAAATAGATAGAGAATACCTATGGAGGCAGAGGAGAAATTAATATATATATCCATAAGGAAGGGAGGGACATAGGGATTGAACCATGAGAGATTTCAATGTATTGTACATAGGGGAGGTAAAAAACCCATATACACTTGGTCACTTGGGCCCAAGGAAGAGGCCTTGGCTACCATAGATAAGAGAATAGCCCCACCTATTTTAGATCCTTGAACCCTTACCCACTATGGATAGGTTTGGGAAACCTAGTTATATATTTTATATATCTATATAGATGCCATATCAAGCACATATATAGTCATAGTTAGCATTCGATCAATAACTTACCACTCCACTATAGAGCTTGAGCCTATAGTTGGGCTCAAATAACCCAATTGAGAACCAACCCAAATAGTCAAAGAAGGGATTTAGGGAATCAATCAACATAAGAAATCATGTCAAATAATGAGACCTACATGCATGTTACATATACATAGTATATAATAATTTATATATATCATATCTAGTTACTCGTGTTTCCCATCTTATATAGTCATGTTACATATATAGTTAAGTTATGAGTGTTTTCTTATCCCATAGAGTCACCCCTATAGTAACTCATTTTACCCATCACATAGAGTCATGTCACTAAGCAATATATAGTGTGAATATATGTATTTAGTAATGTTATGTGAAAAGGGACACCCAAAGGTTGAGATGAACTAGAAAATATAAGTAAGTCTACCCAAAGGACAAGGTGTTAAGGAGGGTAGAATTAAAACACCTTATGTCTGGTAGGAATTTACTACCCTAGTGACAAAGAAGATGGAAAATTAAATTAGACTCTAATTATATTAGATATAGTCATCTTGGTCAATTAGGGACAATGAAGCGATGATTATGGATAATGAGGGAGTGATTAAAAATGATAATGGATGGTGAGGGTCAATGAGGGAGTGATTAGGCATGAGGAGGGATAGGAGAGATTGATTAGAAATGATTAAAGATGATGAATTAGTGATTAAGTATGATGAGGTATGGTGAGGGTCAATGAAGGAGTGATTAGGAATGGTAAGAATCAATGAGGGATTGATTAGGGATGATGAGGGAGTGATAAAAAATGATGATGGATGGTGAGGTTCAATGAGGTAGTGATTAAGGATTATGAAGGATAAGGGGGAATGATTAGGGATGATGAATGAGTTATTAAGGATGGTTAGGGATGGTGAGAGTCCACAAGGGAGTGATTAGGGATGATGAGGGAGTGATTATGGATGGTGAGGGTTAATGAGGGATGAGGATGGAGTGATTAGGGATTATTAGGGATGAAGAGGGATGATTATAGATGATGAGGGATGATGGAGTGATTAGGGGTGATGAGGGATAATGAGGGTCAATAAAGAAGTGATTAGGGATGTTGAGGGAGTGATTAGAGATGATGATGGATGGTGAGGGTCAGTAAGGGAGTGATTAGGGACAATGAAGAATAAGGATAGAGTTATTAGGGGTGATGAGGGATGAGGGATAAGTGATTAGGGATGGAGGGATGATAAGCAAGTGAAATTAACACAAAGTGGTCATTTAATGTGTGTAGGTCATCAATGTGACATATGCTACCCTAATCACACCACTTCAGTTTGAGTTCAAAGTTATTAGTTTTTAAAATTCAATTTTGACAAAGTGAGGACTCTTTAAAATGCCAAGAAATAATCTAAAATGTAGAAAAACCTAAAAAATGACTATATGTTTTCCAAAAATGGGCATCAACTACAAAATTTATGCCTTGAAATCCCTAGGTTCAATACTGAGACCCTGAAAATGCTTAAATACTAACCAAATTGGATTTTGAAAAATGATACTCCACATCATAAGGCATGAAAATATGAGACCAACTCTATCAAATGTAGAGTGACCCTAATTTCTTATATTTACTAAAATAAACTTAAATTATAAAAAATATAGACGTAACCTTATAATTAACATTTATTTTAATAAACCATCTACTAGTAGACCATCTACCCCTTTCAATAGGTATTATATGGTTTATTTTTGAAATGTGAAGGGAATGCATACACATTCCTTTCACATTTCATGAGACAAAGCACATAACCCTTCAAATAGATATTTCTTGATTTTTAGTGTTATGCCAAAGGAATGTGTAAGAATCATAGTGTGTATGTGTTATGTTCAATTTGAATTCTAAAACCAAGCATTTTGGACTATAAATGTATCATATTCCCAAGCCAAAGGCTTGGACATGTCAACACCATAACTGAATCTGAGAGTTTTGATAGAAAATAATAAAATTCAAATTCCATTCCCAAATACACTAAGAATTTCAATGAGAAAATTAAAAACATTATTACCATGATGATGATCATGCTCTCCTCTTTCTAAATATATGTTTTTTTATAGTTTTTGGACTATTTTAAAGTTTCAATCTGTGTTAATTTCTAAGTATAGAATTTTTAGGCCACTACATGCTGCAAATATACATGCCTATATATGTTTGTGTATCTCTTTTTTTGTTGATCTAAATGTGTGTGTGTGTGTGTGTGTGTGTGTGTGTGAGTGTGTGTGTGTGTGTGTGTGTGTGTGTGTGTGTGTGTGTGTGTGTGTGTGTGTGTGTGTGTGTGTGTGTGGTTACAAACTAGGCATAATTATACATGAATTCAAAAAAACTAGTTTCCATTTTTTTTGAGGTAGTTAGGGGGGCCACACAACACACTATCCATTTTTTATTATTTTTTGGGATCTATTTACTTGTAAATTAATTTAAAAACTATTCATTTAAAAATTATAAAAAAATATAGGTTACAAACTAGATGATCTTATCTAAAGTTTCACCAAATGGTTTTAAACAATATTAAATGATGATAAAAAAATAAGGGGCCATACAGCCATCTATCTACTCTATTTAACTAAAAAAATAGGAGTTCTTATTAACATTTTAGATATTTTACCTACTTATACTTAACCATTTTTTTTAAACATATTTTTTTGGAAACCAGACTCAAAATGCTATAATTCATGTTCTTACACCATCCTCAAATTTTGAGTGTATCCATCTTAAGTTATCTATAAAAGTTCAAATTTCTCAATTTTAAGTAAAAACATGTCCACAGTTAGGCCTCTTTTTATCCCCCAACTTTGTGCACACAGTTAGGCCTCTTTTTATCCCCCAACTTTGTGCACTTAGCCAAATAGTAGGTTGAGAATCTATAGATTCATCCTCAATTTTTTTATATCTTGCACCTGAGGCCTCATCATCATCTTCATCTTTATTTTTGCCTTCAATGTAAAATAACTTTTTAGCATATTTATGTCCTTTGATCCATTTTCTATCACATCTAAAACATTACCCTTTTGCATGTTTATCTTTAATTTGATGAGGGGTCAATGTTATAGGCTAAGGAAATGATGGGGATGGAAAATTATGATCGTGGAAATTCATGAAAGGTATTCTTTTGACCAGATCATTTTCCTCTACCATGGGTACCATTAGTATGGATTCATATACTAAATGGGGACTAAACATATGAACCTCCATTTGGATGTTATCTTTAAGGCTAACAAATAATAGGTTTTAAAAAAATTGCATTGGTGATGTCATCCACATGTAAGGAGAGATTTTATAATTGATGAATATAATCCTTCATAATCCCTATTTGATGTAGTTTGGCTAGCTGACCGAATTAATTTTCTGAGATATTATTGTGATAATGGATCTGTAACTCCTCAAAAAATACAAACCCAAATACTTGAGGGCCCTTATTTTTGTTTTGAGCACATGACCATCTATACAAAATGAGCTACTTAGGTTGTAGATACAGAGAGGACATGACCACATTTTTGGCACATAGATATTGATGTAGATCAAATAAATTTTTGATTTGATTTATCTAATTGAGTGGTTTCTTAGCATCAAAATTGTGTAATTCCACTTTTGGCAACAATTACTTCAGACTAGGATTGGAGGTGTGATTATTTGAATGGGGAGAAATGAATTGGAGTGGTAGAGAATTATTTTACAAAGGCTAAGATGTAATATTGGATAATTACCTAGTTATAAGTGTTAATTTATCCTTCAAAACATTTAGTTCCCCTCTTACTCCAATGATGTCCCATTTGACCACACCAATATCATCTTTATACACTATTTTTTGGAAATTTGATGTAAGTTGGTGAACCACCTAAAAAGAAATGCATTAAAATTGGAAGACTCCATGTCATCCATGTGAAGATTTTTTGGACATTATTTCCCTTTTTGACATTTTTGAGTGTTAGGACTATCCATGCACAAATCATAGGATGGAGGGTTTCAACTATGAAAATAGTGTATCGATAGATTATACCATTGTAATCATCTCACTGAGATGAATCCAAAAACTACTAATGTGCACAAGGGTGAAAAAATTTGGCCCAAAAAGTATACTAATAGGTTATACCATTGTGATCTTCTTGCTAAGATGAATCCAATGGCTACTAATTTTCATAATGGTGATTTTTTTTCCAAACCATTTTTTTCAAAAAATCACTTCAAACAATACTATAGTGATGGAAAAATTAAATTCTTACCAGATCACAAGTTATGTTTTTTGGATCCTTCCTCTCATAGGAGACTTGCAACACTATATCTAAAAAAACACTATAAAAACTTTCCCAAATTGAAGCTCTAATACCACTTGTAATGAAAATTACTTAGATGTTCATAAAATAAAATATTATATCATAAAAATAAGAGTAGAATATGTAGATCCATAATAATAATTGACTTAAGAAAAGAATGATTGATAAATATAGATGAGCCACTTCAAGGAAGCAACTTTCCACAATAATGAAATAAGATCATAATTCATAATATGATGATAAAATACTAACCACTACCTCCTATATATAATCTACTTAACTATGGTTATTCCATAGGCTGGCCTTACTAAGAACATAAAGAGATGCAACAATATAATATAAGAGGAATATAAGCCACAAGTCAAACACACATATCCCTAGACATGTAATAGGTTAAAAGCATAGCATTCTTTCCCACCTCCATGGATACATTGAAGGTGAGTTCATAATGCTCTTTATTTTTACTTTGCATTATTTTGCTAATGGTTTTTAATCAAGGAAACCAAAGAGCATATCTATGGAACCCTACTCCAGTTATGGTGATACGATGCTTTCAAACAAGGCAATTGTGTATGTGCTTAGATACATCCCCACAAAGTTTCAATTGAGTCTACTATGGACTATCAAATCCATGTGTTATGATCATGATGTAAAATGAATATTAAATTAATATATATAGAGGAATATTATACTAAATATATGTAAGTGAATCATTTCTAGATAATTGTTATGTGCTTTGCAATATAATGTCTCAAACCTAATTAAAAATAATTATAATTATAATTCAAGAAAATGTAAGGGAAAAACATAAGGGATATGTAATTTATTATTTAATTACTTGAAATGTAAGGATTATTTTTTTATTCATTGAATCATGAGGGTTAATTAAATTACAATACCTAAGGATTAGTGTTGAAAACCTAGTGGTTGCTAGGTTCCATACATATAATATTTATTATTCAAAATAAATTGATATATTTCTTAAGAACATTACATAATGTATGGACTAATTTGAGAAACTTAGTGGCTAGCAGGTTCCAAAAAAATAAACAAACATATATATCATATTCAAAATAAATTGAGATATCTCTTAGGAACATTAAAATACATAAATACTAATGTTGGAAACTTAATGGTCACTAGGTTTCAAACAAATGTATCTCTCTTATTCAAAATGCATTGACAAATTTCATAGAAAAAATAATATACAATATTTAACAATATTTGGATCCTAGTGATCATTAGGTTTTGAACAACCATTACATATATAGAATAATGTTTATAAATTAATGATTGTTATGTTCCTAACATTTTTATATGAGAATAACTAAATGTAATGTAATGAATCTCATTTAGGAACAATTATATCCAAAATTCAATGTTTGAAACTTAGTGGCCATATCATTTGGATTTTATTGGCAATTAGGTTCCCAATATACTTATATGAGAATAACTAAATATAAAATAATAAAGCTTGTTTAGGAACAATTATGTCCAAAAACTAATATTTGGAACTTAGTGGTTGTACTAGTGTTGTTTGGAATTTATAAGCTATTAGGTTACGAACAACCATTATGGCTATAAAACAATGTTGGGAACTTAATGGCTATTAATATCCCATACTTAAAGGAGAATAACTAAATATAATATAGTGAAATTAATTTATATAAATATATATTTAATTTTACTTATAAGAATATATTTACAACAATGTGTACATCATCCATATTTATGTACTTCAAACAACTAAATATGATTTGATGTAGATAGATATTCCATTTTATTTATAATAATCTATTTAAAATAGCTTATACATCATCCACAAAATTAATTCTAACAATGGATACAATTATCTTAGTAAGTATTTGTCATCACTTTCATTTTCAATACTAAACTTATTCACAGTGATATAGTTCCTCCTACATTAAAATAGGTTTTTTTTCCTTAAGAGCCATTAATGAATATTATGTTTTGATAATTATAAATGTGATCAAGGAATTTGACTCAAGAGAGGAGGTTAGTATAGTGTTAGTTCCAAAAACAATGAAATCAACACACTAAACAAGCTAACATCTCTAGGCCTAGATCATGGGGGGATCTTAGTGAACAAACTAATTGAAAACACAACTAAAATGTAAATAAATGACAACATTCCTTATCTTCCTTGATTGCCTCAAGAGATTTCTTTGTTGGCATTCTCAAATTATGCTCAAGAAGTCTTCATCATTAGGGTTTGGATATCTCCATTTCCTCTTAACACCATGGTTGGCTTGGTTAGATTGATGGCTTGGCTTGATTTTGACATTATAACACTATCAATTGCTTTATGAATCAAATCTTGCATTATAACTCTATTATGTTCCAAGCTCTCTAAATGAAGAGCTCTAGGCTTTCTTTTATAGGCTTTTAAATCAACTTAGAATGGGTTAAATCCTAACCTTTGTTTTCTTAACTAACCCAGTAGGGTTAAAAGGTGTCAAATAGTCATGGTTAGCATGGAATATGCATGGGTGGGATATTTTCCAAAAATGACAACTCACAAAAGCTAATGATGAAAACCTAAGATATTCATTAATTTTTGAATTTCCCTTTTTGATAATTGTTTTAATTTCTCATGGATGAATTCAATTAGGATTTGGTTTTAAATTAATCTTTGTTAGGCTTTTGCACATTTTCAAGATTTTGAATTAAATGATTTGTGCATTTGACTCATTTAATTGATTTTTAGGCCAATTGAACATGTTATGAAGCCAAATTTGATAATTTTAGAGATTATTAGGCTACATTTTCAATGATTGGTAAGAATTGGTCTAAAGTTGGGTAAAAATCCATTTGTGGCTAATTTTAGATGTCTACAATTTGCCCTTGTTTGGGAAGATGTTACAGATCGTAGGCACAACAATGTCTTCTCAAATAATGAGAAAAGGCACGTATGCCTGAAAGAATATGATGATTAAAGAAAAATATCCAAAGAAATGTTTAGGAATCCTATAATGATGAATCCCCCTTGAGGGAGTGGTCTTCACATGTTTTATGGATGGTCCCTTGAAAATAAACAAAAAGAAAGGTGGAATTAACCCATGGGTGAGATTAATCCAAATGAGAAAAATGCTTGCATACATTGATTTAAAAAGGGAATACTTTACCCAAAGGTGGTTATAATCATTAAGATGACCTGAATTAGATAAAGATGATGTTTGATATGGTTGTATCCCAGTAGGGTGGATCAGCAAGCATAACTCAAGGATAGACCCTATTACACAAATTAAATATGAGTGGGCATAAACATAGATGTGATGGTCTAATCAATAAATAAGTCACAAACAAGTAAGTATATGAGGATGCACAAAGTGATGAAAGAGATGAAATAGAAGATTAAAGTTGATCAATATAAATGATTTGGTTATACCATCTAATGAGGAGATGCTCATCCTTATCAGCAATGATACAACTAGAATGGTCAATGGGTTGATGTGATCAATATGGGCGGAAGGGTTTACCAACATACCAAGGAGAAACTTCTATGATTCCATTGATTGTATGACTTCATGAGCTAGTTTTTGCTATAGCATGTGATGGTAGGCATCATAATAGAATACCATGAGGACTTGGCTAAAATATGCATAAGGAATAACTCCTAATCTAATAAACAATTGAAAATAATGAACCAATGATAAAAACCATGATGATAATGTTGATGTATGAATATGGATGGACTCAATAATAAAGCACAGGGAATCATCCAATGAACGCACATAGATTGATTCAAGGCAGCAGTGCTTAAAACAAATAAACAAATAGGAAAACAAACAAATAAATAAATAGAAAGCCTAAAAATAAAAGCAATAGAAAGCATCGTAAAATATATTTTCCCCAATAGGGTGGATCAAGGATAACTGACTAGGCTTAGATAGGATAAATGTTTTTAAATTTTGAAATGTTATGAATGTTTTTTGGGATTTTGGAGTATCTCAACTCAATCAACAATTATGAGATAATAAATGGTCCAAGCTCACAAAATGGTGAGAGCATGGATAACTTGAATGGATGCTCATAAAATGGTGAGAGTGTTGTTTAGGTTACTCACAAAATGGTGAGAGCACGATGGCAAAGGTAGACTAAGCTAAACATAATGTGAATCAAGTATGACCTATTCCCAAAATGGCCCTAGGTCATAGTAGTTCCACCTTACAGTGGAGGAATCTGACTAGTGTAGTAGCCAATTCAAACAAAATAGGCATAGTTGGTATGATGGCATAGTATAGCATATGAATGGCTAGTTGGTATGTTAAGGCACAATAAATAAAAGTTGCCCCTAATTTGCCCATAGGTGGTTATAACTAGGATACAACAGATCAGATCAATGATACTAATTTGCCCATGTAGGTGGATATAATTAATAGAAAGATTGGTTAGACACTAATTTTCCCATGTAGGTGGATGTAATCATGCTCACATAAACAAACATGATTAGAATGGACAAGAAACAAAGGATGAAACTACCAAACTTCTGTTATACTACTCCAAAATACACTCTTTCTAGAATACTTGAAACAACTATTGAAACTGATCTAATTCATCATGCTAAAAATGTGAAACCAATGGATGAACCAAGTTCAAATGGGATAGGTAAGGAGTGATCAAAACATGTTAAGTTGATAGGTCAGAATGGTAGAATAGATAAGTGAGGTAAAGTGATAGGTCGGTAGAATGATTGGATGATAGGATGGTAGAATGATAGGATAGGATGGTAAAGTGATATGATAGGATGGTCTAAATGATTTCCCCCAAGTGATAGGGAAAATGGTCAAGGTATGCGATAATGACAAACGAAATGGTAAATTAAAATGGTATGGTACATGTTTATTGTTGATGATGGTGGTTGGTTTTAGATGTGTTTGGCCTAGGAATGGTTTTGGTTCTATTATTATTGTTGATGTGGAGATGCACATGATCAACAAATGATACAACCAAAATAATCAATTATGTAAATTACTATCCCATACCTTATCCAAATAACTACTCTTTGAAGAATAGGTTGTATACTTGGATTCAAATGATGTTATGATATTTGTTTTTCATTGATTATGATTCCTTCAAACATTGAGACAAGTTATATTTATAGCCTCTGCAAAGGGAAGTGCGTCCAAAGATGGTAAATATGGATAAATGTTGGTTGATAAGCTTAATTGGGAAATTTAATGGTGGATGATAATGGAATGGATTATGGGGAAATAAATGAATATCAAGGTTTTCAAGCACACATAATGTTTCTAATTCTAGATTTGACATAACTTTGGATGTGGTAAGGCCAAAGACTTTTGAATATTCTCTTGATAGGCCCACCAAATTTTTTTATTTGAACCTGAGAGTAGATACCATCTGATTAGGTTATAGATGGGAAGCTATATTGATGTGATCTTTGATTTTGTCTTCATCAAGTAGTGAATAACTTTTATGCTTAGCTATTGGCACCTCGAAGAGGTTTCTACTAATGAAGTTGTCTTGATTATCCCATAGCACCTCTAAGAATGTTTCACTAAGGAATGTTAACTTTTGACTTTGATTATATTCTAGTGCCTCTGAAAATGTTTCACTAGAAGATGTTGAGTTTTAACTTTGATTGTCACCTAGTGCCTCTAAAAATGCTTCATTAGGAGAGTGTTCTTTTTTTGCATGATTTTGGTCTTGCCCTCCTTGTTATTTTTCAACTAATATATTGCCATGGATGCAGTTTAACAAGGTATGATTTTTTTGGTCCCAATAGACACTTGTGAGAGGTGGAATGTCAATGTAATGGCTATGTTTGTTGGTGGTAATGGAATGGGGTGAGGCAGCACAATCTTTGTATAAATATTAGGAGAAGTTATGTTGATGTTGAAGTAATCTTCCTCAAAAATTGTAGAAGGATATAAAATGTATATAAATTAATCTACAAGGCATGCATAATCAATATTTTAATATACATAAACATATTTTGATTCTAATTTGATTTTGACTCAATAAAATCTGAATCCAATGTCGAGACTAATGTTGATTCTGCTTCTAATTATAAATCTGATGTTGGTTCAAGAATAGAACCTAACTCTAATTTTTATTATTCATCTATTGTGGATGTTATTATAATTATTCTTTTTTGAATGTTTGGTTTTGGACAAGTAATAGCCTATGATGGCATAATATTGTCCAAAAAGGCTAGTTTTTCAAAGTGAGACTCCTCAACAATAAGAATAGGATCAGTAGGTGATTCATCATAGGTTGACTTGTCATAAATGGTTGGTTTTCTTGGTCTTGGTTTATAATCAGTTGTATAACACTAGTTTTGAATACAATTTGGTCTTTGAATGATTGGGTTGGTTGAGGTACTGATCAGCTCAGTTAGGACTTTGATTGGATCAGTTGGGGTTTTGATTGGATTGGTTGGGGTTGTCTAAAGTGGGGAAAAAATAGCATTAGATAAGAAATGGTTGGTGGTTGGATAATGGTAGGGTATTGGGGAGCATGATTTCTCACACGAGCCACAAGATGAAGTTTGGCAATAGTAGTAATAGGGTGTTATGAAACTTGGTTTCTATTGCAAGTCAAAAGAAAAAGTCCTAAAATGATATATCTAGGGTGTTGTGGAGCCTGATTGATCGCACAAGCCAAAGGATGAGGTCCTAGAATAGAAATGGTACAATTTTGTGGTATTTGATTTCTCACACAAGCTAAAGATGGGGTCCTGAGATAGCAATGGTATGACATTATAGAGCTTTATTTCTCACACAAGCCAAAAGACGAGGTCTTGGTAAAATAATTTTAGGTGTTGTGGAGCTTGGTTCCTTGCACAAGCCAAAGGACAAGGTCTTAAAATGATAAGTCTAGGGTGTTTTCGATCCTAATTTCTCACATATTCTAAAGAAGGGTTAATAATATACATGGCGATAAAAATACCATGATTGTCATGAGTATAATACCATAGTTGGCCACAAGAAGGTATCATTGAATCTGACACTTGGTTTTGTCTCATATATGGGGGATTATAAGGAGAGTATGAATCCAACTCACAAACAACATTATCCTAATAGGGGTATTGATTTAGGTCATAGTTTGGTTCTTAACTTTATGACTCTAATATATTATTGTGAGGGGGATAAGAATCCTCCTCCCAAATAACATCATCCTTATCACTATAAGGATTTTAGCTAAAGTCATTTTGTGGATCTGGTCTGTGTACCGCATAGAAGTTTTGATTATGGTCAATTTTCACAACTATGCTATCATAAGTTGGATCATACCCATTTCCACCATAAGCATAATGAGACATCTCCACATCAATGATGAAAGCTCAAAAAAAAGGCCTAGAGTTTTATAAACTCTAAAAAATAATGTCTAAAAAATAAAGGGTTTAAACTTGGTCTAACATGGTCAAAAAGTGGTGGAGCTATATCTCCAAATAATGGTCTGAAAATGGAGTTGTATCTCCAAAATGGTCTTTGATAAAACTTGGCATAAAATAGTTTAATTTCAAATGTCATATGCACAAAAGGTCAAGCATCTGAATAAAAACTAGCATGTCAAACTTTATGTCCAAAGTGTTCCAAGCATGTCTAAACTAGGAAGGGGAAATATTGTTAGGTCTTTTGTCGAAACATGGAGTCAAAATCTAGGCTCAAATAGGTTTTGCTAGGACTTTTGGCCAAACAACATCAAAATTTAGTCCTTAAATAAAGATGATGATGGGATTTTAATCTAACAAACTTGAAACACTTTGACATAAACCCAGCACATGGAATCAAACATAAACATGATTAGTTGGTATAAGGCATATGACAAAAGGCACCTGGAGAAAGGTTGTGCCTTCTTAAATAAAGGCATAAAAAATGATGAGGATAGGCTCTATGATCAAATAATCAATAGTTTTAAAATTTGGGTAATCAATTAACCTAAGTTACATAACCCAAAAGAGAAGGGTATATGTATTAGTCCCTATGTGTTGAGTCTTAAATAGAAATCAATCAATGTTTAAATCCAAACTTGGAAAAGTTAATTGAAAACTCGAATGTTGAAAGCTAGGATATAGTTGACTAAACAAGATAGCCAATTTTGAACAACATTACCATGCTAAAAAAAATTCAACAAGGCTCAAATGATTGGTTTAAATAATGATGGTTGATACGTAGGGTAAGACAAGTCAATTGAAATAATTTGAGTAGCCTAATGGCATTAGTCATGATCAATGGTTTGGTTATTTCAAAATTTTGATAAGGAACAAGAGCTGAAAATGATTTGGGTAGCACAATGATACTTGTTTCAAACAAGTGACACACACACAAACAAGTTTAGCAGAAATTTAAGACAAATGTGTGGTGACAAAATGGCTATCATAACACCTCTTTGAAAAAAGGAGTGACATATAAAAAAAAATTGGACATGGTTTAAACAATAAGCAAGAGTTTTAGTCTCAAAACACCAAGAAATAAAGAACAAATTACCAAAATACAACTACGTATAATCGGCCTAAATCCTATCAAGGTGTGGCAATGTGGGGTTGACTAAAACCTACAAGTTTTTGACCATCTAGATTGATACCATGTGTACACACTTTCACATATGCACACAAGAGAATCAACGCATCCATTGAGTCCATTTCAATTAGCTTGTTATGAAAAGGTCTTCTCCTTTTCAAAACCACTACATCTATCACTTGTTCAATGTAGTATGATGTCTAGATTGATCATCTGTCCCAGGCTTAGCTTGCCACTAATAGAGATGGTTTAACCTCTCAAACCACCATTCTAGTATGGTGATCCCAATTTATATACCCACCATGGAGAGGGGTTAAAACACTATCGAGAGATGAAGCCCCAGGTCAGTGCTTCCCTAAAGAACTCATGAGAGGTAATGGCACCCCATTAACACACCAAAATGTGTGAAAATAAAAGATGAGTAAAAAGACTTTAGGGTTGTTTTTAGATCACCCAATATTATGAAAGTTTTGGGGAAATATTAGGTAACTTTAATTCTATGCTTTAGACTAATCACTAAAATGCAATAGAAAGGCACTTTTGATCCCATATTTCCCTATAGGGGATGGGAGGAGCATACACACGCTATCTTTTTTGCAAAAATAAACAATCAACAAACAAACATGGCATAAAAGTGAATGTGCTCAAAAGCATGAAAACTACATGTTGTTAATGTTCATTTTAAGGCACTAAAATCAAAATGTGTTGTAAATTTTGGTCCCTTGGCTTTGATGAAAACCTGCTTAAACATTGAAAAACATCTAAGTCATAAAAAATGAACTAAGTTATTTTTAAATACCCAAAAGATGATGTGAATAAGATTGATAACATGTTTATATTTGATTAGGTTCATTATTGTGCACCAATTGAAATGTTTCGATTAGGTTCATGGCCCCTTGGCATATTGACAAATTTGAAACAATTTGCACAAATATAAACTAAGCAAAAACACAATCATGTTCATTTTAAGCACTTAAGTCTAAATGTGTAATATTAGCCTAGTTCATTTTAAACACTAATTTAAAATGTTAAAAACTTTTTAGGATTGAAAAATTGTGTTCAATGTCTAGATTGGCCTTACAAAAACAAGAGAGTGTCCCCCTACTTAGAAGCACTTTTGATTGTTAGAAAATTATGTTTGATTTTGATCTCTAAGGTTTTGATTTAATTTCACACAGTGACTATCGATGATCACAGGTAACTATCATTGGTTTTAAATCAATCATGATAGTCAATTAGCAGGTAACCACTATCGATCGAGTAAAATTACCATCTATCAATAAAATACCATCGATGATAACCTATGATCCTAAAGGTAAAACCATAAAAGGAAAATGTGTTAGGTTAGTCCTGTTTAGTTAAAATATTGAGAAACCCTGTAAGGTAAACTTAATTCTAGTGATTTGAAAGCCTTTGAAGCAAAGAAATCAAGGATATAATTAGCAAAAAGAATAAAAATGAAAGATTTAATGAAAAATTTCCCCTACAACCTGACCATCAATAGTCTCATAGAATCTATGGTGATTGGGTAGAACCATTGGTAGTTTAGGCCAAATCATCATCAGTTGTACTTGGTCATCACTTATCTCTGTGTAGATCTGAGAGATAAAAATAATAATTACGGCTAAAACAAGGTTATAAATACAATTTTAATGAGATTCAAGCATCCATTTATCAGTTTAAGACCTGCATAATGATCTTGTTACGATGTGGGGTGCTCATGGTCCCACCAGGCATGTCATTTATGATCAAGGAATTTGACTCAAGAGAGGAGATTAGTATAGTGTTAGTTCCAAAAACAAGTAAATCAAAACACTAAATAAGCTAACATCTCTAGGCCTAGATCATAAGTGGATCTTAGTGAACAAACCAATTAAAAACATAGCTAAAATGCAAATAAATAACAACTTTCCTTACCTTCCTTGATTGCTCTAAGATATCTCTTCATTTACTTACTTGGATAATGCTCAACAAGTATTCATCAATGGGGTTTAGATATCTCCATCTCTTCTTATCACCACGTTGGCTTGGTTGTATTGATGTCTTGGATTTATTTTAACATTATAACATTATGCATTTGATTTATGAATCAAATCTTGCATTATAACTCTATTATGTTTCAAGCTCTACAAATGAAGAGCTCTAGGCTTGCTTTTATAATCTTTGAAATCAACTTGGAATGGGTTAAATCCTAACCTTTATTTTCTTAACTAACCCCAGTAGGGTTAAAAGGTGTCAAATGGTCATGATTATCATTGAATAAGCATGAGTGGCATATTTTCCAAAAATGACAACTCACAAAAGCTAATGATGAAAACCTAGGATATTTATTGATTATTGAATTTCCCTTTTTGATAATTACTTTAATTTCTTAAGGATGAAATCAATTAGTATTTGGTTAGGATTTTATTTTTAATTAATCTTTTTTAGGATTTTTCACATTTTCAAGATTTTGAATTAAATTATTTGTGCATTTGACTCATTTAATTGATTTTTAGGCCAATTGAACATGTTGTGAAGCCAAATTTGAGACTTTTGGATATTCTTAGACTAGATTTTTAATTATTGGTAAAAATTGGTCTAAATTTGGGTAAAAATCCATTGGTGTCCAATTTTATATGTCTACAATAAACACCATTAATTTTCCCTGCAAATGGGCTCATTACTTTATAAAACATGCTTGGATTTTCAAAATCGGTGTAGCCTATATGTTGGAATTCAAGATATTCTTCTTAATTAAATATAAATTCTAAGTTATCATTGTTTAATTTTTTCATCTATAAAAATGATGGAAGAATTTCAACTACTTTATTTTTCTTTTTGATGTCCATATTAGATTGAAGCTAGCTAGACTTATATAAGAATTCGTTAACATTTGATCTCAAAAAATAATATTTTCTTTTTGGTTCCTTTCTTATTGCTATATTTTTTTGCAATATATGAACTAGAACTTTATTTATATCAAATATTATCAACTTTTTTATTTAAACTTTGATATTTTTAAATTAATTAATTTTATCTATATTTATTAATTTGCATGAACAATGCTTAATAAAATAAATAATTCAATGAATAAATATAAATAGAACAATGGATAATTTTAACAAATTTATGCAATTGTTTGTTTGAATAATATGAAAGAGATTAAATTTTCAACAATTTTAAAGGAATTAAATTTAAAGTTTAATAAAAAAAATAGATTGCATAAAATAATTCAATGATCAACACCAATTGTATGCTTGAAAGTTTTCAGTGACTAGATTATGTTTTTGTGTTTCCCAACCATTTTCAACTATATGCAAAAATGAGGGTAAGTGTAGAAATTTGGGGGATAAAAAGGGGCCTACATATGGACATGTTTTTCCTAAAATTTGAGATTATTTGACATGGCTATACTCAAAATTTGAAGATGGTATAAGAACACAAATTATAAAATTTCGAGTCTAGTTTCCAAAACACTATTTTTTTTAAAAAAAATGGTCAAGTATAAATAGTTCAAATATCTAAAATTTGAAGAAGAACTCCATTTTTTTAGGAAAATAGAGTAGATGTGGCCTTTCATTTTTTTTGCATCATTTAATATTGTTTGAAACCATTTGGTGAAAATCTAGATAAGATCATCTAGTTTCTGACATATTTTCATAATTTATTTTCCATGAACATATACATTTAATTTAATTATACAAATATAATAAATCCTAAAAAGTGAAAAAAAATGGATGATTGGTTGTGTGGCCCCCTAACTACCTTAAAAAAATGAAAATTACTTTTTTTTGAATGCGTGTGGAATTAGGCTTAGTTTGTGACCATATTTTTTTTGTAATTGGATCAATGGGGAAGAAATACATAAACATCTATAAGCATGTATATTTATGGCATGTAGTGGCCTAAAAAATTCATATTTAGAAATCAACATAGATGAAAACCTTAAAATACTCCAAAAATTAAAAAAAAATCATATATTTGGAAAGAGGAGAGTGCATGCATCATCATAGTAATAATTTTATGAATTATCTCATTGAAGTTCATAGTATTGTTGGTGATAGAAGTTTTATTTTATTATTTTATATAAAAAATATCAGATTCAATTGTGTATCTACATTTTTTAGCCTTTGGCTTAGGAATCCAAGCCATTTCCAAGCATAAATGCATGGTTTTTGAATTCAAACATACCATAGCATGTACATGTTACATTGACATAGCACAGAGAAATGAGTTTATGTATACGTGTTTATATTTATCTATCTATCTATCTATTCACATTTATAATTTTTATATTTTTATTTTAAAGTGGAGCATGTAAATATATACACTACCAAAAAAAGGAAATAATGGATAGTGATGCAATTTTTGTGAGTTTGCACATATTATCATAATTTTAACTATATATAATATGATTAAGGGTTTAAATAGACCTAATTTCATTACAAAAAGAATGAAATAGTTAATTATTTCAATGGTGTGGGTAATTAGGTCCAATTTGAACCCCTTGAACATAATTGAATATATAGGATGTGATTCAAGGCTAAATTAGCTTATATTTCTTGACATGTTGAGTGAACGAGTGAATTGGTCCAATCAATGATGTAATTTAAGTGAAATTTAGCCTCATGAACCTAATTTTGACTATAAAGGATGTAATTTGGGGCTATCAACCCCAATTTCATACTAAAATAAACCAAATAGCCCATTGGTTAAATCTAAAGGCAATTTAGGCTAATTTGAGCCCCTTAAACCAAACTATGACCATAAAATGTGATTTGGGGCTTCATCAGCTCCAGTTTCACCAAATGAAGCAAATAATCATTTGGTTCAATGACGAATGCAAATTTGACATATATAGGATGTGGTTTTGGGCTCAATAAAATCCAATGTCATTATATAATGAATGAAATAGTCAATTGATCAATTATGGAGAAAATTAGGGTCAATATGAGCCCATTGAACCTAATTATGACTATACAATGTGATTTGAGGCTAAATTAGATTTGATTTCATCATAGATATTGATAATTAGTCAAATGGTGCAATTAGTGACATGATTGATAAAAAATTAGCCACATGAACATATTTTTAATTGTATATGATGTGATTTGGAGTGAAATTGACCTTAACGTCATCATATAATAAACCAAATTATTGATTCATTCAATCAAGGAGGCATTTTAGGCTAATTCAAGCCTTTTCAACCTAACTACAAGAGTAGGATGTGATTTGGGGATACATTATTTCTAATTACATCATGAATTGATATAATTAGTTAATTAGTGAAATTAAAGACATTATTTGGGCCAAATTGAGCTTTGCAAACCTAACTTATGGCTCAATCGATCGCATAAGATGAAACATATGGCTTAATAAACCTTAATTTTAACAAAAATACAAACATGAAGGTAATTAAGGCTAATCTAGACTCGTTGAACCTAATTGGGAGTATATGATGTGATTTGGGGTTACAATAGCTTATTTTTGTTGATATATTAATCCAGTTAGTCTATTGATACAACCTAAATCCTAAACCCTAATTTTAACACAAATGCAAACATGAAGTTAATTGGGTCCAAATTGAACATGTTTAACCTAACTAAAAGTCTAGGATGTGATTTGGGGTTAGAAATTAGCTCATATTTCTTGACATATTGAGTTAATTAGTAAATTATTATAATTAGTGATGTAATTTAGAAAAAACCTAACCCCATGAACCTAATTTTGACTCTACAAGATTTGATTTGGGATTCAATTGACCCTAATATAATAACAAAATAAACCAAATAGTCCACCAATTCAATCATGAAGCAAATTGGAGCTAACTTGATCCCCTTCAACCTAACTACAAGAACATGCATGATTTTGGGACAAATTAGCTTTGATTTCATCATGATTGATCTAATTAGTCAATTGATGTAATTATAGATGTGATTTAGGCAAAATTGAGTCCCATTAATTTAATTTATGGCTCAATTGATTGTATAGTATGAAACATATGGTTTAATTAACCCTAATTTAATCACAAATTTAAACATGAAGGTAAATGGGGCCAATCTTAACCCCTTGAAACTAACTACAAGTATAGGATTCTATTTAGGGATAAATTAGCTCATATTTCTTGAGATATTGACCTAATTAATATATTTTTACAATCAATGATTCATGTTGGGCAAAATTGAACCTTGTGAACCTAATTTTGATTATATAGGATGTAATTTGGGGGTTAATCTACCCCACTATCATAACACCCTAAATCAAATAGTCCATTAATTAAATCATGAAGGAAATTAGGCCCAATTTGATCCTATTGAACATAAATACAAGAGTATTACATTATTTGGGTCTAAATTAACTTTGATTATGTCACATGTATTTATCTATTTAGTTAATTGGTTTAATTAAGGACGTGATTTGGGCCAAATTAAGCCCCATGAACCTAATTTTAACTATATAAAATGTAATTTGGGGATTAATTGACCCCACTATCATAACACACTAAATCAAATAGTCAACCAATTCAATCATGAAGGAAAATTGGGCCAATTTGAGCTCTTTCAACCTACTTATGACTATATAATGTGATATAGGGCTCAGTTAACCCTAATTTTATCACAAATGCAATCAAAAAGGTAACTGGGGGTAAACTAAACCCATTTAACTATATGATGTTAATTGAGGCTAATTAAACCTAATTTTATTTGTATAAAATGTGACTTGGACATCAATCAAGATTCAATTGAAATACATAATATTCTAATGACATAGTTATATGATATATATAACTATGTAAGTGTAATGCATACATGTTATAGCACATATGTGTTATGTTAATAATAGATAAAAAAATATTCTTTCAATGAATATTTTTAGCCTTGATCAAGAATTGTGTCCCCACTTACATTCGCTACATAATTATGTAGCCTACAAGTTAAGGACCAAAGCTATCAAGCTAGTTTTTTTGGACTCCACCTTCAAAAGCTATCAAATTGTTTTTTTGACACATCTAAAGTTTTTCTAGTCATGGGTGATGGATCTCATTGAAATAATATGATTAAACTAAATCACAAAATACTAGATCAATTACAAGTCTTGAGAAAAAAATAAAAGGTATGAATGTAAGCATTTTACCTGAGACATGGTACACACACTATCCCTAATAAACCAAATGTCGTAGATAACAAAGAAACTAAAAATTATGAATTGAATGATGATGATGATGGATGTTTACCTAAAATTCCAAATTATGTTACAAGTCTACATTTAAAGTATGAAGTTAATTTTGTTGATGATGAATATATGCATGATGATTTACCCCCTAACAATGAATAAAATTACAAGGAAACATAGAATGATGAAAGCAACATTGAATAAAACCCCATGTAAACATTAAACAATGAAAATAACAATGAATAAACTAGTAGTGATCATAATGATATATAAACACCCTTTCAAAAAATTCTATAGTTAATAACACCTCCGAGGATTATGTATAGAAAAGGAAAGTAATTAATTGAAGTTGATGAAAACATTTTGAAACCAATGCATAAAAAAATGTTTAAACCTCATTCAATAATAATATCTTAAATAATTTGGGATAATTTCTTTGAAAAAATAGAATTTAATAGTAAATAATATCAATTATTTGTTTTATTGATGAAATTGACTAAGATCAGACCTACAATGTACACCCTAGGACTAAGAACATCTAACATGGATGGTGAAGACAAGGAAATTATTGAAAATATTTATGATGAATATCATATTATAGGCATGAAAACATACAAAAAATATGATAATGTTACCCAACATATCATTACAACTAGTGTAGTAAGTGGTAAAAACATGGAGAAAATGTTTGATTTCAAAAACTAGTCAAGAATGGAATGGGTAGTGGGTCACTCAACTGGGCATGATAAGAGTCTAAGAATGTAGTAATAGATGTTATCTTCCACCCCAGATATATTTTCAATGTCATTTTCCTTCCACAAATCACCAAAGGTGGAAATCTCCAACCATCACATCAATAATGACAAATTTATTGTCAGTGTTTCCAAGCTCCTGAACAATTGTGAAAACATGGATTTAGATGGATTTTGAGATCATGGTCATGGGATCACATGTAATTTTACTATACATATGTGTTTTAAGTGATGGGTTTGCATTTAGAGGTCTCAAAGGTATAAATTTCAATTGGAGGATAACACTTCTCTCTTCACTATAAAAAAGTTACATTTTAGGACTGATTATTGCATTGTGTGCACAGATTTATCTCCAAGTTTCCTTTAATGTGATATAAGTTGTGAATTTAAGGCTTCTATATTAATATGAGGGTTATTTTGATTTTTTTAAAATACTTATGGTATTTTTTACGTATGTCTGAAGTTAGCCTTTGAAACTATAACTTTCTTGTATTGGGAAGGTTGTTCTTGAGGTTGGAATGGGTAGTGGGTCACTTGACCATGCATGATCAAAGGACAAGAACCTAATCCTATAAATTATCCACCACCTCAGATGTGTTTCTAGTATTATTTTCCTTCCACAAAGTCCTGAGGGTAGAGATATCCAACCATAACTTAAACATTGACAACATTTATTGTTAGTGATTCCAAGATCTTGAACAGTTGTGAAAACATATATCTAGATAGATTATCAGTGCTAGTTTTCTTCCACAAAGCACAAGAGTTTGGAGATATCTAATTACCATTTCAAAATTGACAACATTTATTATCAGCATTTTCAAGCTCATAAACAAATGTGAAAAAATGTATCTAGATTGATTTGGAGGTCATGGTCATGGGAGAACATGTCATTTACCTATCCAAATGTGTTCAAAGTGATGGATTCACAACTAGAGTTAATGGAGGTGGAAATGTTAGTTATAGTTTAAGAATTTGTCTCTTCACTATAAAAATGTTGAATTTCACTACTGACTACTACAACATATGCCATGGATTTGTCTTCAATATTACATCAACATTGTCTAGGGTGAAATTAGAGGTATTTGACATAAATGTGTGGGTTATTTTAGTTTGTTAAAAATAATTATGGTTTCCATTTTATGCGAGTCTAAAATTAGCCTAAAAACTATAATTTTATCGTATTAGAAAGGGCATTCTTGATGCTAAAATAGGTAGTGGATCACTCAACTGAGTGTTATTAGAGGCTAAGAACCTATTCATAAACATTATCTACCACCTTAAACATTTTGGTAGTGCTATTTTCCTTCCATGAATCATCGAAGATAGAGATATCCAACCATTACTTTAATTTTGACAACATTTTTTGCTAATGTTTCCAACCTCCTAAACAATTTTGAAAACATGCATCCATATGGAGTTGGAGGTTTGGGTCATGGGAGTACATGTCTTTTTTTATCTATACATATTTGAAGTGATGGATTTACATCTGGAGGTATCATAGGTGGAAATGTCATTTGGAGGACAAAAATTTGTCTCTTCACTATTAAAAAACTTACATTTTAGGATTGATTACTATAGTGTGTGTCACAGATTCATCTCTAAGGTTCCATTAACATGCTCCAGAGTGTAATTAGAGGGATTCAACATGAACATGAGGATTTTTTTATATTGGGAAGGGAATATTTGAGGATAGAATAGGTACTCCATCTCTTGATTAAACACAATAAAAGGCTAAGAACTTGGTCCTAGATGTAATTCACCACCCAGACATGTTGGTAGTGTTAGATTTTAGCCATAAAGCACCAAAAATGGAGATATCAAACTGCCATAATTATAAAATCACATATCACCCTATATTTGTAAGTGAAGATGTTTGTTTTTATCATAGGGAAGATTTTGGGATTTGATAGGAGAGTTTCCCTCTTTGATAACATCCTAATCATAACATTGTAATAATAACAATTTTTTTGTGCAATTTCCTTGATATTGGGATGTTTTTCCAAAAAAATCATGTTGAGATTATTTAATATTAAAAGTGTGTGTGTGTGTGTGTGTGTGTGTGTGTGTGTGTGTGTGTGTGTGTGTGTGTGTGTGTGTGTGTGTTTACATTTTTTGGTGATCATATTTCAACGTAAAATTTGGCTCACATTATTATAAATTATAAGTTGAAATATGATCACCACAAAATGTGAACAGATGTGTGTGTGTGTGTGTGTGTGTGTGTGTGTGTGTGTGTGTGTGTGTGTGTGTGTGTGTGTGTGTGTGTGTGTGTGTTTGTGTGTGTGTGTGTGTGTGTCTGTCCATAAAATTTGTGAAAACATACATAATAATAACATAATAGAATGTTGGGTGAATGCCACATAGGCATACAAAAAAGTACATCATTTAAGAACATAATAGAATGTTAGGTGAATTCCATATAGGCATACATTGCCAAAAATGTGTGCATTACCATTTAGGCATATAAAAAATTATATCATCTAAGACATCTTACTCGTAAAAAGCATCCCTCTCTTTTCTTTCCTATAAAAAGACTCTCCCTGGGATGCCCTACTTATAGATGGATATCTATCAGATGTCTTAGATTCCTTAAAACCTTCTAAATGTGGGTCCTTTTATGCTCATAGATCACATGTATCTTAACCTATTCATATACATATATTATTATAAACTTTACATACTAGACACGAAACCAAGTTCAAAAGACAAATTTAAACATATACAAATTACTTAAACATGCACTTACCTCAATCTTGTGGTCACACTCAACTTGCCTTTGACTCTCAATAGGGTCAGTGATAGGTCAAGGTGAAATAACTATAATGTGAAAGGGGGAAAAACATGAGAAGGTTCCCTGCTAATAATTTTAATGGGACTATCAGATGTCATTGCACAACCCTGTATACACAATACATTCACATAAGTTATATTTACCCAATTATAGATTAAAATTATTAAAATAAATATATATATTTACACTTAAAAATTAAAAGTTAACATACCTCAATGGGTGGCTATGCAAATAAAAATACAATAGCAATCTTGTGTCTGTTTTAGCTCGTACAGATAGAGGAGTCTCCATTTTGGTCATCCACTGAATAAACAATATATGAATATTAGTTGAGCATAGATCTATATAAATAAGTACATGTACATGAAGTATAATATTAAAGAAAAATTACATTTGTATATGTAAATATCGACTGAGTAACATCAACATATGTAATATTTGATGACCCAAAACTTGTTATGGATATGTAAACATCGGTCAAGTAACATCAACAAATGCAGTAGTAGAGGACCCATGATTTAGTTGTGAAGATGATGGTACCATCTCCTCCTGAAACATAAAAATTACATATATATTATTGAATTTATATGTAAATTATTTATTACCTTTTAAATACAAATATAAATGAAATTTAACATGTTAATTTTATATAAGATACTTGCATAAATTTAGTTGACATGTGCACACCAAATGTACGTGCTAAAAAATCATCACTCAAACTATAACATCTAGGTCCTTAGAAGCACCACCATCATCATCTTAAGGTCTAATGCATATAACACCACAACATTTTGAAGGGTGAGGTAGGGCATGCACACTAGGTGAATTATGCCCATGTCTACCTTCTCTAGCATCAATATCAAAAAGCTTACTCGTATGTTGAACAAGTGTGTTAGTAAGCACACAAAGTGAATGTAAAGTGTAAATCTTGATGACCTTATTCACTATATATGGGATATTAAGCTAAATTGGATTTTGGGTAGGGACTCTTGTAGGTTGATTAAGCACACAACATGTACCTGGTCTATCCTATACAAAGCCTTTCCCTTGGCCCTAAAACTCTGAGTAGTCAAAATAATTGAGAATCTTGTTGAGGAAAAAACTCATAATAGAATTTACTCAAAAATATAATAGAACCTCATGCTTGTTACAAAGTGGGTAATCAAAGACCACCATTATCAGTCTCAAAAATTACTTATCAAATTATGTTGGAAGCAACATATTGGGAATTATTTTGTTGATAATGGAAAAGGTGTACTGGTTGATGGATCAATGAATAAGGCACAAATTTGGTTATTTGTTATTTATTTATCCTTCACCTCATGTGTTGAAAATTTTTCATCATATTTATCCATACATTTATCCCTATACAATGTCCATAGGTCAATTCGACTCGTTATCAAGACAACGTAGCTTAGTACTGATTCTAAGGTATTAGCCAAATATGTATGGTGGGTGTTGGTAGAACTAGGGTCGCTCATTCTCATAATTTTCTTAGCAATTTGTATTTTTTTCTCAGCTATGTGTGTATCCAAATCCTCCTAACTACCTTGGGGGTCTTGTTGAATTATAGGAGGGTTAGGAGGTTTAGGAGATTGTTGTCTTTCACTTGAATGGGTTATTCAAATAAAAAATAGTTTTAATAATAAAATAATGCAAATAAAAAATAATTTCTAAAATTTGGTGTTAATAGGTTTTAATTTTGCTTATTCACCTCCCGTCTCTAGTGGCATTATCAATTTGTCGAGGTAATAGGAAGGATAATGTGTTTTATCTTCGTGGAAGTAAAATACAATTACAATAGAGTAGAGATGAGACACCAAGGCAAAGTAAAATGAATTTACTTAGGGGTTTGATCATATTTTTTTATTTTCATGTCTAAAAAATATAACATGTACATGCTTTTATTATTATAATAAACATATACACATTTTTACTACTATAATAAATATGTACACATAAGTTAAAATGATAAGAAATACATATGCATTTCTTATAGTTTATAAGCATATGTATTATGTCTTACTAATCACCAAGCTTAAATTTGATTAACATGTACACATTATTGCCATTACATTTATGTGCTATGCAATAATGCATACACATTACTCAAAAATATTCACATAATTGACCCCTAACTTCATGCACTTACCCATGAGAAGGCATGAATTATGTGCTTGAAATTAGTGTACCTACCATATATTGAGGAATCTATTGACTAGTAGTCGTTGCCAAGGTAAAACATAACATTGATAGATGACAATTGTATTAAATATTATTCATGGAGGTTATATTTAGATGTCTTAAACATACGTGTGTAAAATAACATTAAAAAAAAATAATATAATTAAATTATTCATGGAAGTCATCAATTAGTTAACAAACAAATATTAGTTATTTATAATTAGATTAATCCCATGTTGGTAAGAATTGTGAAATACATATTACTTATAAGTCATTGTATAATCCAAAAGCTTGGTGAATGGGAGAAGAGGCTGGAGAGTAAGAAGTTCAAAATGGTATATTACATTTACCATTCTTCATCCTATCAATAAATTCCTATAAATATAATGGAATCTTTTAATTAAATTAATTAAATTGTTTTTATTTGTGGAAGCTTTAAATTAATTTAATTTAATTATTTTTGTTTGTCGAAGTGTTCAATTAATTAAATTCAATTATTAGTAGATGATTTCAATTATAATTTCAATTGATCTTATTAATTTATTGGTGAAAGTTGTCAATTAATCTTGTTAAATTTTTTGTAGAAGCTTTTATTTAATTTAATTTAATTATTCATGAAAATTTTTAATTAATATAGTTAAATTATTTGTGCAAACTTTTAATTAGTCTAATTAAATTAAATTATTTGTGGAAACCTTCAATTAATCTAGTGAAATTGTTCTCATTTGTGGAAGCTTTTTCAATTAATCTAAATTGTTTGTGTAAGCTTTCAATTAATCTAAATTGTTTGTGTAAGCTTTCAATTAATTTAATTTAATTTAATTTTTTTTATGAAAGCTTTCAATCAATCTAATTAAATTATTCATAGAAACTTTCAATTAATCTAATTAAATTGATCATGAAAGCTTTCAATTATAATTGTTTGTGAAAGCTATTAAAAATATTAAGCTTTTAATCATGATATTAATTGATCTAATTAAAAAATTTATTGAAAGTTTTCAATTATAATTATTCATGGAACCTAAATTGTTTATGAAAGCTTTCAATTAATCTAATTAAATTGAACTTTCAATTATAATTGTTTATAGAATCTATTGAAATTGTTTGTGAAAACTTTCAATTATAATTTCAATTTTCTCATTAAATTGTTCATAAAAACTTTCAATAATAATTGTTCATAGAAACTTTCAATTAATTTAATTAAATTATTTGTAAAAATTTTCATTTAATTGAATTGTTTATAAAATCTTTCAATTATAATCTTATAATCTAATAAAATTATTCATAAAAAAATCAATTAATCTAATTAAATTATTCATGAAAACTTTCAATTAAAATTTAGTTATAGTAATTTTTAATCGGGCCAATATAACACATTGCATTAAACATCAATTAATAAATATATTGCAAAACCAATGCTTCAACCAACTTCTTGGCTAATTTTGGGACCTTAAACCTTGGAAGGATAATTTCGAATAATTTGGACTTATACCTACTAAAGTGGAGTGGAGAAAATTTTCTTCAAAAATAACTTTCTTATATTTCAAATAAATTGGACTATTTTAAACCATTTGGGCATAGATCATTTTGAATGAATTGAACTAGTTTGAATAATTTGAACTTATATCCACTAAAATGGAGTGGATAACTTTTTTTCTAAAAAATAAATTTTCTATATTCCAAATAAATTGGAGTGTTTCAAACTATTTGGGCATATATCATTTTGAATGAATTAAACTATTTTGAATAATTTGGACTTATACCCATTATAGTGGAGTGGATGAAATTTTCTCCAAAAAATAAATTTCTTATATTCCAAATAAATTAGAATGTTTCAAACCATTTGGGCATAGATCGTTTTGAATAAATTTGTCTATTTTAAATAATATGGACTTATACCCACTAAAGTGGAGTGAAGAGATTTTTTTCCAAAAATAAATTTATTATATTTGAAACAAATTGGACTATTTCAAAGCATTTAGGCATAGATCATTTTAAGTAAGGCTATTTTGAATAATTTAGACTTATACCTATAAAATGGAGTGAAGAAGATTTTCTCCAAAAATAAATTTTATTTATTCCAAATAAATTAGATTGTTTCAAATCGTTTGAGCATAGATCATTTTGATTAAATTGGGCTATTTTAACAAATTTGAAATTATACCCACTAAAGTGGCGTGGAGAATATTTTCTCCATAAATATGTTTTCTATATGCCAAATAAATTGAATTATTTCAAACCATTTGGAGAAGACCATTTTGAATTGATTGGACTGTTTCAAACTTGTGCCACCCTTCTAGGCCTTCATAACAATCATTAATCCTTTAAATTACCTTTTGTTGTTGGGACACATCATACTATTTGACTGGCCAAATTATGGATGAAAACATATTAAATAATCTAGTTCATCTACATAATAAAATATCTTGATAATTATTTGGTGTTCATTGGGAAGATATTCATGATCAAGTGTCAATATATGAATGTATCAAGTTGGTCAATTTCAAGATAAATTGATGGAGTATCCACTTGCACTTAACCAAATCAAAGTAATTCTAAATTAGAATTGATTAATTTGAAATTAATTGAACTATATTTGATATATTTAGAATTGATTTGTATGAAATTGATGATAATGTTTATTACTATAATTATAGTTTATAATCAATAAATACACTAGAAAGAATCATAATATGGCAAAGTTACATCTTTCTAAACATTGGTTTATAGCTGTTGGCATAGCTTTTTTTATTTCTCTCAAGAATGTGATGATAGATGTCATTTTGATTCTCCAATATTTTTCATCTTTTTTACTTCCATTTCCAATATATCTACTTGATATAACATAATTCATTTTAAATTTTTGATTTGTAACACAATTTTGAGATTTACAATCAATGAACAACGTGTTGGCAATTGAAAAATCATCTCCAAAGGTCCCTATAAAAATAACTTCATCCAATTTCTTTATGCTTATATTGAACGGCATAGAATATATTTTTCCCCAAACAAACATGAAATTTGAACTTGTGTAATCCATGGCTTGAATGAGTATCCTCAAATGATTGTCCTCTATCATTGACCAAATGCCAATGTGAGAAAAAGACTACAATGCCACCTTCAAAACTTTTTTGGAATGATCTTGTATGTAGTATGACATTTTCTATTTTATAATCTTATTTTTTTCATGTATCATGCATTTACATATTTTTTGTTTTGTGCACAACAAATAATACATCATCCAACCCCAAAATCAAAAGTTTTTTAAAATTTAGTTTTAGCTTCTTCTCTGAAATGTTTATAATTTGTTAAAAAAATGAATCATTTATTAAAAATATTATATTATAAGAAATATAACGTGGTAGTTTTCTAATTAAATTTTTTACATGTTACTAGATTGATTGTTGATTTGCTTTTGATTTGCATTTTTTATTGTAACATAAAAACATAATGCATTTCATTTGATTCATTTTTTGGCATTTCCTTAAATATTCATGTAAACACATATAAAACTAATTGCATGCTCAATCACATTGCAACTATACTCATTATACACAAATGTACCATTTATATTGCCATTTTTGTAACATACATATGCATATAATGTAAGAAATAACCACTCAGAGTGGCAACCATTTACAATTTCAAATGATAAAACTACTTGTAGTATTAAAATAGTTGGACAAATAACTAGTGACAGTAGGATGCAAACATATAGATATAATTATCAAACCACTCAGTATTAAAACACATAGAGATCCATTCAAACACATATTAAAGAACAAGATAAGAATTGGCAACTTATTTTATCATTTATATTATTAAACTCATTCAATAATTATAGTCAAAATTCATTAAACACATTTAAGATGAATAGTGATGAGTTGTTGTGCTCAATCAGACAACATAACTTCCATGGCCATTCTGAGGCCCATGTTATATACATATCCTTCCTAAATACTCACTTATTCCTACCAGAGCTGTGTTGCTAATAGTTTCCATTGATGGCATACTTATCTCATAGTCTTCCAACTTCACTTGGGATGCTCCTAGTCAAGCAGATAACATTGTAGATACATGTATGTATAACATTCATTAGAAGAGTTTATATGTAGATATAAGTTGGTGGAGGACATGGGAAGAGCTCTTAAGACCTATTAATTCATTAAAATTATAGCTATCCAAAGATATATCTTTCACAGATAGTAGGATCTCAAAAATTAAAAGAAAATAAAGTAAAGTAAATGTTGACAGACAAATAGGACACAACTTGCATACATAGATAGTTTAGCTTACATCACCAATATATAAATATTCATATTGAATCCATATAACTTGACCATGACTTTATCAAATTTTGAAACAGTCCCATTTTATCATAACTCATTCATCATAGACGTTGATAGGAATTTAACATTGATCAATCAACATCTATATTCTTATAGTAATGAAAGTATCTACTATTCTTATGCATACCAATACATATTTATATGTTTATACAACCCATCACATCAAACAAAATAGGATTCTCTTCTAAACCAGAATTCACTATCACTAATTTCAAATGAATATACACCTTAATAGTTAAACCCCCTTCATATACTTCCAATAAGACACATCAAATTAAAAATTGTTTAAATCAATATCAATATAATTATTTGTAGCAAAATATACTTTATTATTTTTTATTGATAAAGAACACATGGATACTCTTCATCAAAATTTATTGTATTGAAGACATAGTATATCACATATTGTGTTATTTTAAACTGGGTAAATTAAACATATAAACAACATTTTAATGGGTAAATGAAACATGTAAACAATATTTTAATGGGTAAATACAACCACATTCAAGTCTACACAACAAAAAAATGAACCGACACTTCCAAATCCCAAGTTGATGCAAGTATATATTTTATTATCTTCTACAATCTCCTATCCATGAAAAAGAACTCAATTGTAATGTATTTAAGTAAATAAAGATAATTAATGTATTCTAGACTTGTATGAAATTGTATAATTACACATTTATTGGAAGGAGTTTTAACCTTTTTTTTTGTCTCTTTGTAGTTTGTATGGGTGCACTCTTTTATTAAAATTTTGGTTCTTTATTCCCTAAAAAGTATTATATAATATAGTAACTAAAAATTCTCATTGTCAATTGATTTGATAGTTGTATTTTAAAAATATGTCTTATTGTAGAGTTTTACCTTATGTTGTTTTCATAGAGGCACCAACCTACAGAGCTGTGTCATGGGTTGTTGTGTTGAAGACACAAAGTTCTAGAGCTATGTTGTGAAATATTTTAATTGAAACATAAATATATGAAGAAATATTCTATCAATATTATGAATCATTGATAAATAAAAAATTATATAATTGAAAAAATATACATGGTCTTATCTTACCTTCTTTAACTTGCAATGTGTCATGTTTGTTGATATGAACTTCCATTATTATCATTTCTTCATTTACATGCAATGTTATTAGTGCTACACACTGAAAGATTGATAATTTGTTAGGATTGAAAAATAAAGCATACACACTGAAAGGTTGTTAAGACATTATATTTGGAAAATAAAACACGATTATAAAATAAATTAAAAATGTTATACACTCAATACTAATTGAAGCGTTTGTTCTTGTGTTAGTTGATCTAAATTTGTCAAATAATTTTGAAATTAAATATCAAAAATTGTTTGTTCTTCAATTCTATAATGCAAGATAAAAAAATTTGCAATTTTGTATAAGCATGCACCAATCCAACTCCTGTATATACCCCTAGTATGTCACATGCATCTAAAACATTGAAAGTAGAGATAAGTTTCACCCAAAATATGTTATTTAGTTAATTTTTAAATGGCCTTCCTATTTTGTTTGAACCAATCATTTCAAATGTTGGTACATCTTCGTAGATGTCAAAACCTTCCTCTAATCTACTTTGTTGTGAATGGAGACTAAAACCTTACAACTAAAAATGAGCGGGATCCTAATAAAAATTGATACATGTAATGTTTTCAATCGAATACATTACTATATAGACCCCATAGACACTCGTATCTTTCATGGAATGGAAATCACCAACATGCAGATTCTTGAGAGAGGTTTGAAAGCTAGAACAATGTTCTAATTTGTGGATAATTAATATATTGAAGGCCCCAATAATAAATTTATTAATAAATACCTGAATAAATAGGTGAAGATGTTCTTCCTTAAAAATTTAAGTGATATTCAAAATCTCAATAATTATCAAATCAGCGTTCACACCAAGAATGAACATTTCACTAAAATCTTCTAAAATATATGGCTAAAGACATGGGGGGCCATAATGATAGCTAAATATTTTTGCATCTATCTTAGGAAGCTAACCACCATTATTATGTAGATAATTTTTCAATATGCTTAATTAATCTTGAGGTAATGCTTCCCAGCCTTTTTTATTTTTTGAAATACCTTCATTCAGGACATACAAATCATCAAACCGTTTCGTAGAAATTGTATAATGCCCCATTATCTCTTCAGGTGTGACTATTTTGTCTAGTGGTAGTGTCGTATCATGGTTTCTAAAATAATATGTAATTTTTGATAATATGTTACTTTCTAGCTTCACCATTTTGTACCAAGTATCCATGTTGTTGTACCCAAGGGTTTTCAATAAGGAAATAGACTATGTTTTTAATAAATCTGCTAGTTCTATTTTTTTTGGTCTAAAATTCCTTATATATTTTTAGTACTATTATACCATTAAAATTTAAATCTTATTTATCTGAACTAGGTAAATTATCACTTTCAAACAAATCATATGCCTTATCAAAACAATCTCAAATGGGTTGTTCCATGAAAAGAAGGCATTTTCTCTCCTACAGTTGTGTTGAATAGTTCATTTGTGTGAACAAGTGTCTATCTTGTTTAGGTATTTCTTCCATATTTAAAGATTATTACAACCTCTCAGTTTGATAAGGTCACATGCAAATCAAAATATTTCTACAAATGAAGCCCTATAAATTGTTTCATTTGCTTCATTATATTGGTTACATATTTTGTGCACAATATGGAATAGAGTACAAGTTTTCAAAAATATTGCCCTTCAAACATAACATTTGTTTCTCAATGATAGTAAAGTGTATTCCTCCTCCAAAATAATTGTTTGTTGTGTTGTAATTATGTGTTGACCATCTTTAATTTTGAACCTTACAATTTTTTTCTCCATCATATATTATAGGACTTCCTTTGATTCAATAATATATCTATGGTTGATTAGATCAAAAGGAATTAACAAAGCATCTTTCATTGGAACCTTATTATGTTTTATAAATGAATGAATTATATCATTCACCCCTCTTTCATTCAAATTTTTTATTTTGATATTAGTATCCCCTAATTGACAAAGCTCTATAGGAATGTTCAAGACATAATTTCTAGAGGAAATATAACATGTAGAGAATTCATTATGTGTTTGATCAAAATTTTATGTCAATAAAAGTGTTCCAACCTTTTATTTGATCTTATTTTTTCCACTGATGTGGGTAACTATATGGCTCTTTCAAATCTGCATACAAAACTATTTCCCTTGTTTGTCTTATTTTCTTCAATGTTTTTTCTATCATGATGGTAGGGTATCTTAAATACATGTTTGCATGGTGGCAAGTAGAAGAAGTTGTTGCCCCTTATTCATGTTTTTATTTCAACATATTTTGTATTCTAAAGACCAAATTATCTCTGTCTATCAACTTAGACATTTGAAGGTTGTCATAGCTATTCAAATAAAACCTAGATGTTTCACAAGAAGGAGAAAATTTATTTTTTGCCAATTCTATTTTATTGGGTGTATATTTATTGAAATTAGTTATATCTCAATGGAGAATTCTCTCTTCTCTATTTCATACTTCCAGTTGGAATTGAAGGGCATCTTCAAGTTCATCCTTATCATAGGCAAGGATTATTCTAATCAAAGAAGATTCCTTTCCTGATGTAGTGATAAACAAGTATATATCTACATGCATGTTTGGTAGACTAAATAATTAAAAATACCAATTAGCAAGAGGAATTTTATCTCTACCATAAAATGGAATATGTTGATGTGGATTTAAATTTATTTTTGGTAGTTTAAATAGTACTCTATCCAAATTCTCTTGGAGTGAGGCCTTCTTCTGCATTTTATCCAAATTCTCTTTGAGTAAGACCTTCTTCTACCTTTTAAGTGTGGAAATTCCTTTTTCACTTGAAGACATTCTACAAAGCAATTGTGTCAGGGAACCTAGAACAATAAACATGCTCTGATGCCTACTTAGTCAGGATCTTGCTCTACCAATAGAGCACATATGATTACTTCTTGTATTAGCAACTAAACACGGAATTATACCAGAATCAATAAGTAACTAGAAATATGAAACAACACAAGAATTGAGAGACAATACACAATTGTATTAATAATCACTCAGAAGAATATACAATAAGGAAGATGCCACTTCTTCCTCCACCTCAAAGGTTCGCCACACCTCAAGACCTTCTTCCCTCTCTCTCTTGGTTACAACAATCAACTCCAATACAGAATTGATGTTCACCTCTCCAACCAGTCAGTAACACGCTGCCAGGTCACCAAGTACACAACCGTACTCTAAGTAGATCTCTTGCTCTCTGCTGCTACCTGCAAATCACTAGACCTTACTCACCATGTAGATCTCTCTACACCCCTGAAGAACCCTTGTCCTTGCCTCACCAAGTCCTTATGATTCTTCAACCAATACCCCGGTGGATCAACGCCTTGACCTTGTAGACCTTGCAACTCTCCCTGATCATACACACTCAGCACCCCTTTGGAACTAGGAGGAGCTACACTAGCTCTCTCTAAAAGCTCTATGGCTTTCTAGCACACTTTTACAATACAACCATGAGTCTCTTAAATAGATCTCATCCAAACAATAATTAGACACCTAATTACAATAATTAGATCCACAGCTCTTAGTCTAAAATTAGCTCTAAACATGCAAACACTTGGTTCGTCAACCAACTGCCCATAATATACTTGCAGCTCAAACCACACAGGTGACCGACGTCGGTCCCTGTCTGCCTGGGGATCGCCAACGCTGGTTGATATATGACTGACATCGGTTGCTTCCTGTCTCTTTCCTGCTGACGTTGGTTGGCCTGACCGACATCGGTGTTTGTAACACTCCGCAACTCTTCTGCAACCTCCTCCATGTCTGCATCAGTGAAGCTTTTAGCTCCACAACCTAACAATCTCCGACTTGGAGATAAACAGCTGCACCTGTACTTGTACCTGTAGCCCGTTTAATCTATTTCATGGCTTGTATCCCTCTTCAAGCTCAATCTTGAAGACCAACCACCACACAACCTGTGATGTTATCCCTGTCATTCAAGTAACCTGCCACATCCGAACCTACACATCCATGTAGTGAAGACCTTGACCCTGCATAACAAGAATCCCTGCTGCTAGTCCCACTAAACTGCCCTCCAGTACTCCTTCCCCAAATTGGCTCCATACTTTCTGACAACCCCCACTGCTTGGGAAAATTTAGGTCTACACTAGACCTCATGTGATTTTGAACCCTGTTTCAAGCTAAGCTTGAACTGTCCAGCCATTAGTGTGCTTACCGATTCTGCATCCTGTGTAATGAACCTCACCAACACCGTCTTCACATCAGCTCCCACTAGAGACCAAATCTCCATGTCTCTTATGCCAAAGAATTTTGTTGCTCCAAATTCTCCATGACATGCCTCTGAACTAACCTTACCTTTTAGCTCAGCAAATCCCTATATGTACAAAACATGCTAGCAAACCATCCACATACAGTAACTGGATAATGTCGCGACTCATCATCCACCTGGTAATAATAAAACCACAATAGTTACACTGACATTGACTGAAGCCATGCTTAGTCATCCACCTGTCAAAACCTGTACCACTGTCCTGCAACTTCTTCAAGACCTATACCTTGGCCTTCTATCTCATGTGTCCATCCACTCTCTTCTTTAACTATGGGAATCCATTCATCTCTCAGTGCTTTCTTCCAGCTGATAACTCTACCAACAAATACCTATTTGGTTCTTCTCCAAAGACTCACACTCCTCATCCATGCCAAGCTCCCACTGTATCTGGATTCTACCTGCATTGCCTCTTCGCATCTTCCTGGTTCTCAACCATCAGTAAGCAATATAAAGAAGGTGAACAACGAATATGAGGTTCACTTACCCTTTCTGACCTTGACATGAGCATTTGAGACTTGTTGATAGCTTGATGTCTACCCAATATCCATTCCAGTGACCGATCTCGGCCATCTTCCAGTCTGCTCCTGATCGATGTCGATTCCCTGCACTGACCCTGACTACCGACGTCATTTCCCTGGCTGACGCCAGTATCCTTTCTATCGACGTCGATTCCTTCATGACCGACGTCAGTCTTCCTGTTGCCGATGTTGGTTATTGTCTGACCGACGCCGGTATCTTTATTCGTCTGTGAGTGATAACTTTTTACCCGCGAGCTCTCCATGGATCAAAATCCTGTTCAAATCAACATAGCCCTGCTTAGAATAATTCAGTTCCCTCACCTGATCTCTATCCATCATCTCCTCCATGAACACCAAGGGTTTCCAGTTCTTTAGCTTGTCAAAAACATCTGTCTTCCACTTCAAAACCTGCATTCTCCTTCTACATATGTGACTAAGCCTATGAAGCCACATCTCTACAACAGAAGGTGAATCAACAATATAAGTAGATAGATAAAGGATACCTACTTTCTTACCACCATCTAATTCAAGTGTATCCACTGTGAGAGTTACAGTACATCTCCCATCACCCAAATTTCTTGAAGAAATTAGACTCATCTCCAAGACTGGTACCTGCATGACTTCCTTCAACTACTGTGTGTCATCCATCTGCAATTTCAGCTTCACTTCCCCTTCGTCAATAATCTGACAAGGCTCTCCAGCTCCTAAATAAATCTCTCCAAAGTCTCCAAAGACATACCCATGAAAAGATGCTCTATTTCGAACTGCATGGAAAGAGGCAAAAGAATCTGTTAACCAAGATTCCACTTTATCCAGAACATCCTGTGCAGCATCCCCTACAACATCTACTCTTCCCTGCTGATCTGCTACCAATCAACAATCTTTATTTACTTGCTCTTTATTTCCATCAATCAGACCATTCATGCTATTCAGTTTCTCCATTCGTAGCTTACTTTCTTCTACCATTGCTATACTCCCACTCAATCTGAAACCCCTATGAGTGACCTGTAATCAAAAACACTACCAGATCTAAACCACCTGTTAGTCAACCCAACCAAAAGCTCTGATACCACTTGTCAAGGAACCTAGAACAATAAACATGCTCTGATGCCTACTTAGTCAGGATCTTGCTCTACCAATAGAGCACATATGATTACTTCTTGTATTAGCAACTAAACACGGAATTATACCAGAATCAATAAGTAACTAGAAATATGAAACAACACAAGAATTGAGAGACAATACACAATTGTATTAATAATCACTCAGAAGAATATATAATAAGGAAGATGCCACTTCTTCCTCCACCTCAAAGGTTCGCCACACCTCAAGACCTTCTTCCCTCTCTCTCTCGGTCACAACAATCAACTCTAATACAAAATTGATGTTCACCTCTCCAACCAGTCAGTAACACGCTACCAGTTCACCAAGTACACAATCGTACTCTAAGTAGATCTCCTACTCTCTGCTGCTACCTGCAAATCACTAGACCTTACTCACCATGTAGATCTCTCTACACCCCTGAAGAACCCTTGTCCTTGCCTCACCAAGTCCTTATGATTCTTCAACCAGTACCCCGGTGGATCAGCTCCTTGACCTTGCAGACCTTGCAACTCTCCCTGATCATACACACTCAGCACCCCTTTGGAACTAGGAGGAGCTACACTAGCTCTCTCTAAAAGCTCTATGGCTTTCTAGCACACTTTTACAATACAACCATGAGTCTCTTAAATAGATCTCATCCAAACAATAATTAGACACCTAATTACAATAATTAGATCCACAGCTCTCAGTCTAAAATTAGCTCTAAACATGAAAACACTTGGTTCGTCAACCAACTGCCCGTAATATACTTGCAGCTCGAACCACACAGGTGACTAACGTCGGTCCCTGTCTGCCTGGGGATCACCGATGCTGGCCAATTTATGATCGACGTCAGTTGCTTCCTGTCTCCTTCCTACCGACGTCGGTTGGCCTGACCGACACCGGTATCTGTGACACTCCGTAACTCTTCTGCAACTTCCTCCATGTCTGCATTAGTGAAGCTTTTAGCTCCACAACCTAACAAATTGAAATTATTTAAATATTGATCTTTTGTAAAATGCAAGTTACATATTACATGGGTTCATGATTTTTTTTGTCATTAATCAATGATTAAATGTTAATTACAAATTATAATACAAAATACATATTAAATCTTCATAATATATACATTAACTCATACTTAAACTAATAAGGTATGACTAAACCAAAAATAAATTATGTGCATCAACCAATATAATTTGATGGGCAAAAGAATCCAAAAACATATGTTTTAAAGGAGAAAGATGAAGGGAAGTATGTTTCTAATATGTGTCAAAATGCCCATCAACAAGTACTTTCAAGGTATCTCCTAGGAGATACCTTTCAGTCATTCACAAGAGTGATTGTTTCTTACAAGACATCGCATAAGAGATACCTTCAAGTTAACCATGATGGTATTACAAGTGTAATTCAAGGCCCTTGAAGGAATCTCCTAGTAGACACCTCGAACGGTGTTATCATACATTCAAAGGGACATTGAATGTATCTCCCAATAGCAATTTCCTTCACCTTGAAATCACTACTAGTTGATAACTTGATAACTTTAAGGGCCTTCTAATACTTGGGAAATCACGTATTTTTAGTCCTCCTATGCACATGCTCTTTCCACCTCAATTTAGTTTAATAATTTTCCCTATTACATTAATTTTTTTTAGATCCAAAAAAATACCTTGTTGTACCTCTAAAATTTTCCTTTACCTTGATGGTCCTTTTAATATCTTCAAGGTATCTCTTAGGAGATACCTTCAATTTACCCATGAAGGTATTAAAAGCCACTCGATAGAATCTCCTATTAGATACCTTGAGATTGAACTTTCCCAATGTTATTGAGGTCTTTAAAATATTCAAGGTATCTCCTAGGAGATACCTTCAAGTTACCCATGAAGGAATATCCTAGTGGATAATGTTGATACCTAAAACTCTTGCACTCAATGAACAATTTCCTATGGAAAGCTTTACAAATGTGGGATGAAATTGTGATATTTGAAGCAACCGTCAGGATTCCCATGATGCTTAGAAAAAACACTATGGTAATATGTTTCTCCCTCTAAACTTCCTCTAGAATTCTTGTTAGAAATGGGGCCCACTTCCCTCATCTAATGTCACACCTTTAATTTAAATAAGAACTCCCTTCTTTCCTGAGGAGCACCATGATGACACATTTCATCAGTGGAAGGGACCAAGGCTTAGCCAAAAAATTAATAAGGGGTACCCAAGAAATAGGAGGTTGACACACCACCTATCAAACTTATTTGAGCATGTCCAAAACAAATAGGCTAACTACCCCAAAACTTCAAAATGTGGATTGTGATCCACAGATACCTCGAGATTGAACTTACCCAATGTTATTAAGGTGTATAAGGGATTCAATGAGATACATTTCAAAAAATCACAAGATTGGATTTATCCTTCAAGGTATCTTCTAGGAGCAACCTTTGGCCTAGATCTTTGAGTTTTCCTATATCAAACTTTCTTAGACTACTTGATTGTGTTTGTTTGTGTCTGTGAAACACCTACTCATAACAAACATTGGTTCTGAAAATACTTGTCCATATAAAATCAATATTCAAAGGTAAATATTGAGACCATAGGGACTTTTTTTATTCTCTAAGTTATTGGGGCTCTGTTTGGTTCTGATTGGTCATCAAGAACTAGATTAGATCCTTGACTCTTTGACCCTTGCTTACACTGTCAAATATACTTGAGGTGAATGAACACAATCCATTGATCCTCTACCTAGACTCATGTGCTTATGTTACTTTTCCATCACATCTTTGTTTTTGATATTTACTAACTCTTTGACTTGATCACTTGTCATTGATCTTGAATCTATGATTGAATGACAACCATTAATCTGTTGAGACTCATATTTTGAAAGCCAATATCAATTTCATGATCTTAAAACTGATGCCCTCACTCTTGTCAAATGACATTCATGTGACCATCATTGATGGTCATGTGACTACCAAATTTAAGGTCAATAGGATTTGTTTTGCTCTATCTTTAAAGTTGATGTCCCATTGGCCATCATTCAATGCTATATAAAACATGATTAATATCCCATGGACCATCAAATTTAAGCACAGATAGATTTTTATCCAAGCTTTATCTTGACATTAGTGTGAACATCCTTAGAGTTTCAAATCCAAACAGTGAGTTAAAGGGGCTTTAATTTGACATCTTCAGGGTTATATAGGACTTTTTGAAATCAAACAGTCATTTCTTGTAGCTTAAAATTGATGTTTGCACAACTATTTGGATCATAAATTTCATGAGTTATTTTCTTCAAACATTTTGCTAGACAATTCTTTTGGGATTTTTGTCTTGGCCACTTTCTCTAAAGGAAATTTTTTTCTTTATCTTTGCCTAGAGCAATTATTTCAATCAAAATCTTTGAAATAATTCATGTCTTCAAGATCTCTATCTCAAATTAAATGTTTGAAACAAATCATCTTTCAAGAAAATTATCCCAAATAATTTTTCCAAAGGAATTGTGTCCTTAGAATGGCCCTTTAGCCCTTTGAAATAGTATTTTTCCTTTGGAAAAGTGCCCTTAGGAACTTTGAAAAGTGCCCTTTCCAAAAGAAAAGTACTCTTCAAAAACCTTTGAACTGAACCATTTTCTTGAGAAAATATCCTTTGAGAAAATGCATTGGACCTTTTTTCTTGAAAAGATATCCTTTGAGAAAAGTGCATAGGACATTTTTTTGAAAAGATATCCTTCAATATTTTTACAAAGGTCCAATTTCTCAAAGAATATATCCTTCAGAAAAAGTGTTTGGGACACTTGGATTCAAAAATACCCTTCAGAACTTCTAAAAAGGATCCTCTTTGAAGAAATAACCCTTCAAGAAAATTATTTCAAACAAAATATCCAAAATAATTATTGACATTTAGCCAAAAAAGATTGAAACAAAAGCCTTGAAAGAATTCTAACACTTATCCAAATAATGTGGGATAAAAAATCTTGAAAGAATTAAGCCTTGTACTTTTATTGTGGGCTCTATGTGGAACACTTCCTCCTAAGGAATTCTAAATGCTATACTTGGCCAAAAGTTGAAAAAGAGATGTAACATAGGCTTCTTCTGGATCCATTTTTGCAACTATTTATTACTATGAAAATTGTTTTAGATCCATCTACTTTTCAATGTTGGGCCTACCTCTAAGCCCCCTGATCCATTCATCAATTGGGACCCTACTCATTTGTTCAAACTAGGCAAAATCTTGGTATGTGGGCCAAAATGGCCAACAAGTATCTCCTAGGAGACACCTTCAACATGCACATGAGTGGAATTTTCCTTGACCCTAAAGGCACTATTGGGTGATAACTTAAAGGACCTTAGTTTTATTTGGAGGAAATGTATTCAAAATTTGGTTTTCAAGCATTTTGATTGGGCCCTATTATTAGATTTTGGTCTTTAGGTTTTTTGTTCAAACATTTTGTTTGATAGATTTTGGTTTTTAGAATTTTTATTTAGGACTTTTGGTCCTCATAATTTTTTTTCATAGTTTTCACATCGAACATTTTGTGCGAGCAAATGTTCTGAATGACTTATCTTTTATTGGTAATTTTGCTCTTTAGGTTTTTTGTATCAACCTTTTATTTTCTAAAGTTTTATTTGGATATTTTGTAGGCTTGGTCATAACACAAAACCCTACTCCCAATTCTTGACTACCAAAATCCCTCTATACTTGGCCAATAAAACAAAATACTTCTCGATACTTGCTAAGGATACCCGCTAACTAAACTAGATATGAACTATGGACAAACTATGAAACATGTGAATGTTGGGAATTTATAATGAACTAGAATTGAATGCAAAAGGATATATACATAATTTATGTCCATTTATGTCTTCATTGCTCTCAAATTAATTTGATCTCAACTATTATCTTGTATAAGAAAAGCCCTATCTACCTGTGAGACTATTACAAGTAAACAAGCGACTAGCGAAAATGAGATTTTTTTACAGAGCACATAAACAAACTACAATCACTACACATAATTGCAATGGAATCTTAATCTAAGGCATTTAGGGGAGCACTTCCTCCATCACCATTTTTTATCAAGGACTTGACCAAATTTAAGGACACAGTTTATGATGCCACCATTTTTTATAATAGGTATGGTAACTAATTTGAATTATGGGATCTTGTTGATTCTATTGACATGTTTTCACTGGATGGAAATCTATCTCCCTCAAAGTGACTATTAATCATAGGCTTATTATCACTTAAGAGATAAGGATTGCATTTAATGGTGGCCAAACCTAATGTGATGCCATGAATCAACCTCCTTTGAGACTTATTATTCATATGCAAGGATATGCATGATGCTTTTCTACACCACATGCATAACCAAATAGTTGTGATGTGCATATCCAGAGTAGATTTTCAAAGTTATTTGTCACTACTACCACTAGATACTTATTTTGACAAACACAAGCTAGTTTCATGGAATCAAGATAATACTATGGAAAAGGTGTTGAATTCATGGATTGTCCCCAAGGAAACCATGACATACAAAGGCAATAATCCCACTCTAATCAATAAGTTAAAGATGGGAGTGCGAATTGGCATAAATTATGTGCCCCAACCAATATAATATGATGGGCAAAGGAATCTACAAACATTTATTTCAAAGCATAAATATGAGAGGAAGCATGTTTCTAATGTGTCAGAATGTTCATCAATAGTTACCTTTCAATCATGCACAAGAGTGAATTTTTTTTACAAGACATTTTTTTGGAGATACCTTCAAGTTAACCATGATGGTATTACAAGTGTACTTCAAGGCCCTTGAAGGAATCTCCTAGTAGACACCTCAAAGGGTGGTGTCATATATTCAAAGGGATGTTGAATCTATCTCCTAGTAGAACTTGCCTGCACTTTGAAATCATTACTGGTTGATAACTTGATAACTTGAAGGGCCTCCTAATCTGATCTTTGCTTGGTCTTTACTTAGAATTTTTTGAGATTTTTACATGATCACAATGTCCAATGGAAATAGGTCTTTGGGCTTTTTGACTTGATCAAAAATATTGAAGTCTTATTTCCTCCATGCATTTTGTCCACTACAAAAAATTTGAAGGAATTCAATGTCTTGGCCAAATCCTACTTGCATCAAAATAAGTGTTTTGCAAAAAATCCAAAGGGTCTTTTCTTTTGGACATTTTATCCACTTCAAAAAGTTTGAAGTGAACTTGCCCTTCAGGCATTTTTCCATGGGAAAAATATCTAAAAGAATTGCATATTTTTAGGAAGATGTAAAGTCCTTATTTGTTTTAAACTTTTTGCCCACCCTAAAAACTTTGAAGGGCACTTACCCTTAGATAAAAGTGTAAAGGTTTGATTTATTTGACAAAATAGCTAAGTCTAATTCCTTCAAAAAAAATTTAAGGTCCACTTGTTTCAGACTTTTTATCTACGAAAAAAATTTGAAGGGCACTTTCCCTTTGGGCATTTTACTCGTAGAAAAAAACCCTGAAAGAAAATCTAAATTCTTTCAAAAAAATACCTTCATTGTATCTTCAATGTGAAAGGCACTAATAGGTGATATTTTGAATCCCATTATAGTAACTTCAATGTATCTCTTAGGATATACCTTTCAAACATGGACAAGATTGTATTTACCCTTCATGGTATCTCCTAGGAGATACATTTCAAACAAGGACAAGAGTGGATTTTTCCTTCAAGGAACAAGTGCGATTTTTAGTTACATGGAAGGCACTATTGGGTGACATTTTGAATGCCATTGTAATACATTAAATTTATCTCCTATGGGATACCTTTCGAACATGCACAAGAGTTGATTTACCCTTCAAGGTATCTTCTAGGAGATACCTTTCAAACAGTCAAAAGAATGGATTTCTCCTTCAAGAAATAATTAGAATTTTCATTTACATGAAAGGCATTATTAGGTGATATTTTGAAGGCCCCTATAGTATATTTAATGTATCTCCTAGGAGATACCTTTAAAAAATGCACAAGGGTAGATTTCCCCTTTAAGGTATCTCCATGAGATACATTTCAAATAGGGACAAGAGTGGATTTTTCCTTCAAGGTACAAGTGCAATTTTTATTTACATGGAAGGGACTACTAGGTGATATTTTGAAGGCCCTTGTAATACATTCAAGATATCTCCTAGGAGATACCTTTCAAATATGCACAAGAGTGTATTTCCCCTTCAAGGTATCTCCTAAGAGATACCTTTCAAACAGGCATAAGAGTGGATTTCTCCTTCAAGGAACAAATGGAATTTTACTTTACACAAAAGGCACTACTGGGTGATACCCCCATTTCTAAAAAATGGTGGGTCCCTTCCTTTTTTTTACTGGCCAATGATGCATCTCCAAGGTTTTATAGACTAAAAGTGCTCATGGATAAGTACAAAGATGACATGTGTCGAGCTTGCACTTCTCCTAAGAAAATAGGTACTTCTTTGGCAATGTTGAGCATGAGGCTACCACATGTAATGTAGATGTTCCTCCTAGGGGAATTCAGGCATTTATTTGTAAAATTGAGGATGAAGGAGACACATGTTGAGAAATTATTCACCAATTAAATGGCTCGATTGGACCTATTTATTTATTGATTGGCTAATAACATTGTTTGGAGGTCTGACCCAAAAAGAAATGGCTTTGAAGAGTGCAGGTCTACCATGTGTCAAGATGGTGCTACACTGGAGTGAAATGAGATCCTTTTCAAGGCAAATTAGCATTAGGCTACTAGGTGGAAGAAGTGGATGAAGGTTGATACTTAGGCAATTTTTTAAAAGGGGCCCTAAGAAAGGAATAAGTCAAGAGGGGAACTACTAGAAGGTGCCAAGGAACTACTAGCCACACCGAGTGAGTCCAAATCCAAAGATGATCTACTCTAAAATAAATAAATGTCGTTTTTAATCCATATTTATTGGTGACTCACAAGGACAGCCACCTATGGAAAAGAGAACTACAAATTTTGATGCGTAGACTAGTCGAGGTAAAATTTCAAAATAGGAAGAAGGCTCAAGAATCTACAGTTTTTGAAGAGCTACCTGTAAAGGCTCCCACTCTTAACTTCTTAAGCTGGGTCTTTTGATGCATCAAAATATTTAAATAAATTAAATTATAATTTCATAAAATATATCAAACCCATAAACACTATAGAGCATAAAAGAGCATAAAGCATGAATTATGATCTATAATGAAATTAAAGATTGATACCATAGAAGTGGAATAAAAGAGATAATAGACAGATAGTTTTCAATGCAAATTTACACATAACATCACATCCTCTTCATTTTTATATGGATAAATGTAGGCAATTTTTTAAAAGGGGCCCTAAGAAAGGAATAAGTCAAGAGGGGAATTACTAGAGTGTGCCAAGGAACTACTAGCCACACCGAGTGAGTCCAAAGCCAAAGATGAACTACTCTAAAATAAATAAATGTGGTTTTTAATCCATATTTATTGGTGACTCACAAGGACAGCCACCTATGGAAAAGAGAACTACAAATTTTGATGCGTAGACTAGTCGAGGTAAAATTTCAAAATAGGAAGAAGGCTCAAGAATCTACAGTTTTTGAAGAGCTACCTGTAAAGGCTCCCACTCTTAACTCCTCAAGTTGGGTCTTTTGATGCATCAAAATATTTAAATAAACTAAATTATAATTTCATAAAATATATCAAACCCATAAACACTATAGAGCATAAAAGAGCATAAAGCATGAATTATGATCTATAATGAAAGTAAAGATTGATACCATAGAAGTGGAATAAAAGAGATAATAGACAGATAGTTTCCAATGCAAATTTACACATAACATCACATCCTCTTCATTTTTATATGGATAAATTAATATATAATGCCTCGAGGGCACATACAAAACATCATGTCACACCTATGAGGGGCACCTATTAAGGTTGAAGAATGAGAAAATGCTAACTTCTATTACTTCTATTCTATTACAAATGGTGGTATATTGAGTGATATTTTGAATGCCGTTGTAATACCTTCAAGTTATCTCCTAGGATATTCCTTTCAAATATGAAAAAGAGTGTATTTCCCCTTCAAGATATCTCCTAGGAGATACCTTTCAAATAGACACAATAGTTGTTTTCTCCTTCAATGAATAAGTGAAATTTTCCTTTATATAGAAGGCACTATCAGGTGATATTTTGAAGGCCCCTATAATAACTTCAATTTATCTCCTAGGATATACCTTTAAAATATGGACAATATTAGATTTTCCCTTCAAGGTATCTCCTAAGATACATGTTGAACAAGGACAAGAGTGGATTTCTCCTTCAAGAAATGACTGCAATTTTCCTGTACATAAAAGGCACTACTAGGCAATATTTTGAAGGCCTTTGTAATAAATTCAAGGTATCTCTTAGGATATACCTTTAAAACATGCACAAGAGTGTATTTCTCATTCAAGGTATCTCCTAGGAGATACCTTTCAAACAGGGACAAGAGTGGATTTCTCACATAAAAGAACAAGTGGAATTTTCCTTTACATGGAAGGCACTACTGGGTTATATTTTGAAGGCCACTTTAATACCTTCAATATACCTCATAGGAGATACCTTTAAAACATGGATAAGAGTGTATTTTCCCTTTAAGGTATCTTTTATGACATACCTTTCAAACGGGTACAAAAGTGGATTTCTCCTTCAAGGAACAAGTGGAATTTTCCTTTACATGGAAGGCACTGTTGGGTGATATTTTGAAAGGCTTTATAATACCTTAAAGGTATCTCCTAGGTGATAAATTTAAACCATTCACAAGAGTGTATTTCTTTTCCAAGGTATCTCCTAGGAGATACCTTTAAGACAGGCACAAGAGTGGATTTTTTCTTCAAGGAACAAGTGGAATTTCCTTTACATAGAAGGCACCACTGGGTGATATTTTGAATGCCCCTATAATACCTTCAATGTATCTCCTATGAGATACATTTCAAACATGCACAATATTATATTTCCCCTTCAAGGTATCTCTTAGGAGATACATTTAAAACAAGGACAATAGTGGATTTTTCCTTCAAGGAACAAGTACAATTTGTCTTTACATGGAAGGTACTACTGGTGATATTTTGAAGGCCCTTGTAATACCTTGAAGGTATCTCCTAGGAAATACATTTCAAACATGCACAAGATTGGATTTTCCCTTTAAGGTATCTCCTAGGAGATACCTTTCAAATAGGTACAAGAGTGAATTTTTCCTTCAAAGAACAAGTGGAATTTTCCTTTACACGAAAGGCACTACTAGGTGATATTTTGAAATCCTTTGTAATACCTTCAAGGTATCTCTTAAGAGATACCTTTAAAAAATACACAAGATTGGATTTCCCCTTCAAGGTATCCTCTATGAGATACCTTTCAAATAGGCACAAGAGTGAATTTCTCCTTCAAGGAACAAGTGGAATTTTCCTTTATGTGGAAGGCATTACCGGGTAATATTTTGAAAACCCCTATAATACCTTCAATGTATCTCCTAGGAGATACCTTTCAAACATGGACAAGAGTGTATTTACCCTTTAAGGTATCTCCTAAGAGATACATTTAAAATAGGGACAAGAGTGTATTTTTCCTTCAAGGTGTCTCCTAGGAGATACATTTCAAATAGGGACAAGAGTAGATTTCTCCTTCAAGGAATAAGTGCAATTTTCCTTTACATGGAAGGCACTACTGGGTGATATTTTGAAGGCCCTTGTAATACCTTCAAGGTATCTCCTAGGAGATACATTTCAAACATGCAAAAGAGTATATTCCCCTTCAAGGTATCTCCTAGGAGATACCTTTCAAATAGGGACAAGAGTGGATTTATCACATCAATGAACAAGTGAAATTTTCTTTTACATGGAAGGCACTACTAGGTGATATTTTGTAGGACACTGTAGTACCTTTAATTTAATTCCTAGAAGATACCTTTCAAATATGGACAAGATTGTATTTTCCCTTGAAGGTATCTCTTAGGAGATACATTTCAAATAGGGACAAGAGTGGATTTTCCTTCAAGGAACAAGTACAATTTTCCTTTACATAGAAGGCACTATTGGGTGTTATTTTAAAGGCCCTTGTAATACCTTCAAGATATCTCCTATGAAATACCTTCAAAACATGCACAAGAGTGGATTCCCCCTTTAAGGTATCTCTTATTAGATACCTTTCAAATAGGTACAAGAGTGGATTTCTCCTTCAAGGAACAAGTGGAATTTTCCTTTACACAAAATACACTATTGGGTGATATTTTGAAGGCCTTTATAATACCTTTAAGCTATCTCTTAGGAGATACCTTTAAAACATGCACAAGAGTATATTTCTTCTTCAAGGTATCTCCTAAGAGATATATTTCAAATAAGGACAAGAGTGGATTTTTCCTTCAAATAATATGTGTAATTTTCCTTCACATGGAAGGCACTACTAAGTGATATTTTGAAGGCCCTTCTAATACATTCAAGGTATCTCCTAAGAGATACCTTTCAAACATGCATGAGAGTGGATTTCCCCTTCAAATAAAGGTTGTATGGACATCAAATTTAAGATAGTAAAGACCCCTACAAATGTGTTAAAAATTGATGATCATGCACCCAACAACCTCGGGACCAAGTATAAATAGTGGTCAATGGTGTTCGACTCTCAAGATAAAGATCAACAAACAAAACTGATTTGGGCAAATATAATTTGATGATGTGAAGTAAAATCAAATTTTTAAAGGGAAACAGTCATGTTTTCAAAAATTAATGGATGAAGTGTTGTGAAAATGCCACATATATACCACAGGGATGCCACATAAATAGAAACGACAAATCCAATGATCTTGTGGGAACAAAAAGGCAAAGATATAAATACATGATCTAAATGAAAATCTAAGGCATGAAACTCACTTAAGTGTAAATATTTACCACCATAAATTCTACATAAAAGCCCTAACATATACAAAAGCCCTAATTCAATCTTGAATTGATCACAATTGAGTCTGGGAGATCAAATCATCATCTAAGCAAGTGTAATTGAGTCCAAGATCAAATTGTGCACCACTAGTGAGCAATTTAAACAAACTTACAACCATGGTATTCATAAAAAAATCCATAGAAGGTGAAAAGATCTGTTTGACCTTAAATGTACAGGGGAGAATCTTGAAAGACATAGAATTTGATGCAGTAGCTTTAAACATGGGAGAAAACAATTGTTCCAAGTTTTTTTGGATGATTGAGGAGCTACCTACCATCACCAATGAAAATGAGAAGAATGAATTAGTCAAAAAGAGGTAGTATGACTTGGTTTTCATTCAAATGACAAGCCTTCTTTTCACTACAACAAAACCAAATTTACTTCACTGCATAGATGTTCTCTCCCCTATTTTCAAAGAATGCAAGATTGAAAAGGGCATGTCAGTCAATGAACATACTCATAAAATTATAGCTTATATTTCTCCCATTACTTTTGAAAACTACTATAAGTTTCCCAAGCCCCAAGTATATATATCCACAATCAATAATTGGGCTAAGGAAAATGACCTAAAGACCATCCTCACCTCATGGCTATATTTTGGGAGTCAAGTATTCTCATACTTCAATGGAAACATTCCAATCAACCAATTTAGGATAGGGATCAAGATGATTATGACTTTAATGAATAGGTTATGTGGGAATCCCACCACCACTTATGTTGACAAAATATGGTGCCCTTGGTATATTTTATGGTTGATAAGGAACTTACTCCTCCCATTGGTGATGTTGTTAGCACATGTTTGTGTAGGTAGATTTATACAGTTAGGAAAAGGATAAAGAACTAATTATATATGTTGTCCTACCTATTATATTCCCTCCTTGCCACTACCAAGATCCCTAACTTTAGAGGATGGTCACATGAGAGGACATAGATAGTGTTCTAATTCTACTCAAAGTTTCACATATTCAAGTATAGGGACCACATTCATTTCATCTATGATTCTGTCTATCCAACCTTGATTGAGGTCATAAATAGAAGCCCAATGGAAAGAATGAATTCTTTGGTCAAAAATTCAATTAAATCCATTGGTGACATATGGTTTTACTTTGATTTCACAATCATCAAGATTGAGGGAACCCAATACACCCTACTTAGGCTATCAGTCCATATGCCAAACAAGTTAGCTGAGCAAGAGGTAACATACTAGATATGTAATGGTATAAATGGTGTGTGTAAAATTAAGAGAAAGGGACTATTGCATACCATACATGTGACCATTGGTAGGACTTTATTCAACAATGGGATAATATTCAGGGTAGTTCTAGACATAGAGCCTCTTTTAAATTATAACATGATGAACTAAGATAGTGGGATCCCCAAGGAAGAGTAGTGAGGCACTTGAAATCAAAAAAGATAAGTGTGACATATAAACATATGCCTAATGTCTATGACTCAATATACACAAAGGCTTCATCCTTCACCAAAGTGTTGGCAAGATTAAAAAATCACAACACTCAGCCAGAGGCTAGGCTGTTGAGAGAGCAGAAGCCAAGTGAGGATATATGGTAGATGGGACTCAAGCAATACCATTTACGACCAGTTCCATATTTTAGAACCCCTCTACCATAGCCATAGATATAAAAACAATTTTTTGAAGTAAAAATTAAATGTAGACCTAAATAAATGAAACTTGATGAGGTGGCATCATCTTCAGCACAACCTAAAGAATCAAGGTCACTAATTCAATTCATTGACATAGTGGCATTGGATCCTAAAGAAACAGTGGAATATACCCTAAAGATATTGGCTAGTGCCTATGAGTCAGATGAAGAAGAAGCTCAAGCTGAAGAGACAGATAAATAGAAGGGGAAAGAAGTAGCATTGGACTTAGTCCCTATTACTACCCCACCAAAGAGAAAGTTTGATCTAGATTTAGTTCTAGTAGGAGGCAAGAAGCCTAAATGAGCTTCACTCATACTTTGAGTGAGGTCAAAATTTTTAGTGATGAAAACCCAATTTATGGTCCAACCATTCCTAAATGGTTTAAATATGGCAAGTTGTAGAAGATTCTTACCATGCACCATCTTGGGGCTATTACAAAATTTGTCAACATCTATGTGAATGATGAGCTCAAGCCATGGATTTTAGCTCTATAAAAGGAAGAAGAAAGTACGATGGCTGCCCCTAATAAATCAAGTGGAGCACAAATGGAGATTCAATATTCAAAGGTAATTGAATCTTATATCGGTGTCAAGTTTGACCCAACCACAATTGGACTACAAAGAGTCACTAAGAAAAAATCCATGGTTGGGGGAGAAGAATTAACTTTTCAAAAAGTGGAACTATTTGTTAGATTGACTCCTACTGAAGGGTAGAGACTGGGTGGAAACCCCATCTTTGATAAAAATGTGCTTGAATTGGCTTAAGCACAATCATCTCAATTGCAAATTGCCATCAAAGTCTTGTAGTAGTAGAGGGAGAATCTACAATAGTAAAAAGAAAATTTATAGAAGTAAGATATAGTTAGTTTTTGATGCCATGATTAAGATGTTTGAAGCATCCTTATATGACATGTTTGACTCCTTAAATTCAATAAGGTTTATAAAAAATGTATTGATCCAATAGGATACATCATCAAAATGCTTAGACACCTAATGGTAATATTCAAAGAATAAAATAAAGGAATTAGTTAACATCTTGGTATAGGATCAAATCCCTTGTTTCAAGACCATCAGCCTAGCTCACTTGAATACAACCATGGGATTGATTATATACAAGTTCAAGGGTTTGAGTACATGGTCTAAGAGCTTGGAAAGACTCCTTAGAGATGACAAGGATCTATTAGATATGGTAGAACAATTCCTGGGGACCATGATTGCTAAACAAATTATGATCATCCCCATGGGCCTCATAATAAATGAATAATTCAAGTATGGGACCACCTTGGTCATGCAATAAGTAAGGAGAAAAATCCAAGGTAAATCTAAGACAGACAACAGTAGGGTCATGGATATGATCCTAACAGCGTAATAAATGATTATTGAGGCAAGGAGCATTAAGGAGGCCTTAGTAATAAATGATAGGGACCTTGGAGACCTAGCTAATTAGGAAGATGATATTTTCCTAGAACCAATGGTTAATTTGAGGCTTATTGATGAGCAACATTAGAAGGCAGTAGATCTACTACAACAAAAATAGGGGACTTCATCAACACAAGGATCCCAAGGCAAAGTTAGTTAAGGATATTATTTTTGTATAAGTTTTGTAATATTTAAAAAAATAGAATATTTTTTTTGTAAATGTATGTACAACTTGTAAGCACATTGTTTATAGGTCAATCCACTTGGGAAAGTTTAGTGTATTGTAATATGTTTCCTTATTGTAGAAACATTTTTGAAACTAACTCCCAAGACTTGAGTTTTCATGCATTTTTCATGATTTAATTTGTATTTTTGATAATTTTATATTGATTTAACCTTTATAATTTCCCTATATAAATTTATAATTGATCATTTCAATCTCCACTACCTCGAAGTTAACTCAAAAAAGCTCCTAATTTGGCATCAGTTAATTCCAAGTCACAAGTTATTCTTATTCCTTACAAGTATTTCTCTTTAATTTGAATTTTGAATCTAAAAATTACATTATATATTGAATCTTAAAATATTTCATAGATAAATAATCAACCTTATATTATTTTGAAGAACTTAGCCTCAATTTGTAGTAATCTTTTGCTCATTTGCACAAGTTAGGGAAAGGAGCTCATGAGTGTGCAACCAGTAATTTATTATTCATGATCAACCACACATAGTTAAACTATATTAATCCTCCTAATTTTGTTTATTCTTCCATTTTATTTTAATCCCCTCTTGATGAAAAGTTTTAAGGTCATCATTGAGTGACATATCAAGGAGCTAGTTACCTGAAGATTCAACATTTTCCTCAACTAATTCTCCTTCACTTGATATCATATTTGGTCATGTTGGAGGATTATTTTATTATGTATTTAATATATTATATTATATTTTTTCTTATTTACTATAACAATTTTAAATTTTAAATTTTATTCACAAAAACTTTGAATTTTTTGTTTTTTGTTTTCTTGCATTAAAAAATTAGTTTCATCTTACTTTCATTCACATATTATAAATATTAAAGAGTAGTAGTATTTACATTATATATATGATATATATTTTGATCTTAAAATTATATACATCCAATAAATACCATTTTATTTTAGTTTTCATAGCACACATTCACATACATAAAAAAAAAACTAACAAACTTACATGCACAAAAACTAGGAAACCAAAAGAAATTTTACACAGAAATTTGTTTGCTTATTTGCATAGTAAAGAAAGTAATTATAATTTAGAAATAATAATTTTATATTTTCATTAATCTATTCACATATTATTTAGGTACATACAAAATAATCAAAATACCAAATAACTAGCATACTAGCTTGTATAGATAGACTAGATCTTCAAAACTTAGGGATTGTATTTACACACATAAAATATGAATTTTAGATCTAATTTCACATTTTTATATTCAAGATTAAAATTTTAATTATGTTTTAATTTTAATTTAATTTAAAATAAAAATAAATAAAAACATCCATTGTAGTGCATGTAGGTGAAAGTTTACGTTCTCAAATACAAAAGAAAAGTTAAAAATTAGCAGCTTCATTATTAGTTGAATTTTCAATATTAACTTGTATTGAATTTATAAAATAATAAGATAATAATAAAAAATAAAATTATATTTCATTTATTTTATTTTAAATCACTTTTATTTTAGTAAGTAATGTATTTTTTTTCAATTTTCAAAGCCTTATTGAAAACTCAAAACAAGCAAAACTCAAAAATCTTATCCAAACAAAAACAAGTCTAAAATTTGATTTCAAATTTTCAAAATATAATTTAAATTTTCATAAACCAAATTGAAACAAGAAAGCACACTTAAAAATCCTAACAAGGTTGCCTCACTCTTGGATGATGCTTCTTGAACAAGTTAATATCCATAGAGTACATGTTCCCATGCCAACAAACAACATGCAGTGTGACATTAACTAAAAACTTAGAATATAAATTTTCCATTCTAATCCCATCTAAAACCTTATCATTGAAAAGCTTAACATTATTTACAAACAAAAATATCCAACATAATTCTCAATAGTGAGACCCATTTACATCATAGCATGCCAAGCCTACAACCTCCATACATCTAGATCTGAGCCTCCCCATTTTCATTATTTATCCTTGAGTCTAGCCTCATCAAATATCATTATATTTATGGATTAAATCAAATATTCATATCCAACCCAATAGATTCAACCAAATCTCAAGGTTTTTCAATTCAACCTTTTCAATTTTACTAAGCCTAGCAATCACCAAGAACTTTATTACCTTGTCCTTATCCATTCTGAGGGTTATTATAACTCTGTATCTTCCTAGTTCACTAGTTCAAATGAATAGTATCATATAGGTGAGATTTTTTGGTATCACTATGAGCACCCTTTTCCATCTATCACTCAAGACCTTGCTCTTATAGCCCAACCTAACCAACTAGCTATTCCATCCCTTCCCATTGAAATCCCTCATTTTCATCATCCTAACTAGATGAATCATTTTACCACTCGTCCCATTATCTTTATAGTGGTTGTCTTGTCTAGGCATCGATAAGTCATGTACACAAAGCATAAGTATATTCATTATACTAGTAATACTAAACATAACTTTTTCATTATACTAGTATTAAAGCTATTGAAATACTAAATATATTTCATTATCTTGCTCATTTCATTATCTTGGCCATTAAAGCTATTGAGATACTAAATATATAGTAAAAAAATATATTACATAGATTAAATACCTAACAAGAAGCACTACAAAAATGATAGTAAAAAATGGGGTCAACGATTCCATCACTAATTTCACATTTCACCTAAGTTCAGTCAATAAAATAATGTTTTTTGGTCTTCAAAAGGGAGAGATAAAAATTGAGAGAAAATAATGGAAAGAGAAAAAGATAAACTTAACCCTCAATTTGAAGCATGCAAGAATTTTTAATTCTATAATAATTTAAAAGTTTATAGAAGTAAAAATTATCATGATGGAACTTTGGAAATGATGGTAATGATTTAGAAATAATAGCCTTTTGCATAATAAGTGGAGTTTCATCCACATTTTTTGAAGATGTAACATAATAAAATTGTCTTTAAATAGGGTTTATTGAGATACTAAATATATTTTAGTATCTTATCCATTTCATTATCTTGGACATTAAAGCTACTGAGATACTAAATATACAGTGAAACAATACATTACATAGATTAAATACCTGACAAAAAGCACCTGTAGAAATGACAATGAAAAATAGAGTCAACACTTTTGCCACTAACACCACAGTTCACCTAAGTTCAATTAATAAAATAATAATTTTAGGCCTTCAAAAGGGAGAGAGAAAATTTGAGAAAACGTAATGGAAAGAGAAAAAGATAAAATTAACCCTAATATCGAAGTGTATGAGAATTTTTAATTCTATAATAATTTAAATGTTTATAGAATTAAAAGTATCGTCATGAAACTTTGGAAATGATAGTAATGATTTAGAAATAATATGCTTTTGCATAATAAGTGGAGTTTCATCCATAATTTTTTGAAAATGTAACATAAACAAATTTTCTTTAAATAGGGATTTGACTCCTTAATTTTTAGCTCACCCCCCTAGAATACCTTTGAGATAATTTAATTCACCAATTCAAATACCTGTGAGGTTGAGTCGCCTTTCTTGAAATTACACACTAATATTTAGAGATGAATTTGACACCAAAATGGTAATTAAAATAAGTGACACAAAATCATACCTAGTAACTCAAAGACCTCTTAGGAAAGTATTTTGTGTACTTATCTAAATTATGGTTATGTGAGGGCATAAGTAGTCTACCTCAGAACACTTAAGTCTATTTATGGTATTTCTATATATAGACTTTCTATTTATAAATTGTATCTAAATGTAGATTTGTATAATTTAGGGAATTTCATTCCAATAAAATAGAAATAAACTCGTTGCAACAAATTACACTTGATGGGTCTCCTACCATGGGTTTGGGATCACATCTAGGGGATCATCAAAATTATAAAATGTTCAATAATCCACTAAAAGACCATAGTACAATGAAAATTATAGAAGTTAAAATATAGAAATAGATGTAAAATTATCATCATGAAACTTTGGAACCGATGGTAATTATTTAGAAACAATAATATTAGGCTCTTGCATAATAAGTGGAGTTTCATCCACATTTTTTGAAGATGTAACATTATTAATTATCAAGAAAAATAAGTGGTGGTGGTATAATACTAAGCATACATATTGGAATAGATGGTGTCTTTTGAACATATATGTCCACTTCAAAATTTTATCATATTTATAAACCAAAAAAATTTCTTAGTCACTTATAAATTTTTTAGCACCATTGTAACAAAAGCAATTTCTCCATTGCAATCACCAAGACAAAACTTGATCACCCACAATTGAGCTTTTTATCTAGCGAATATGGATGTCCCCTGATCGATACCAAAGGAGTTCCAATTTTGATGTAGAGATTATGCTAATGATTTGGAAATAATAGGCTCTTGCCTAATAATTAGAGTTTCATTCACATTTTTTAAAGATGTAACTTAAAAAAATTATCTAATAGGGATTTGACTCCTTAATTTTTAGCTCCATCCAAGAATACCTTTGAGATAATTTAATTCACTAATTTAAATACCTATCAAGGTGAGTCACCTTTCTTGAACTTACGAACTAATATTTGGAGATGAATTTGACACCAAAATGGTAATTAAAATAAGTGACACAAAATCATACCTAGTAACTCAAAGACCTCTTGAGAAAGGATTTTGTGTGCTTATCTAAATTATGGTTATATGAGGAAATAAGAAATCTATCTTAGAACACTTAGGTCTATAAATAGACTTTCCATTTATATATTGTATCTAAATATGGATTTGTATAACTTATTGAATTTTATTTCATCAAAATTACGACAGACTCATCGCAACAAATTACACTTGATGGGTCTCTTACCATGGGTTTTGGATCACATCTAGGGGATCATCATAATTATAAAATTTTAAATAATCCAATACAAGACCATAGTACAATAAAAATTATAAAAGTTAAAATATGGAAATAGACGTAAAATTATCATCATGGAACTTTGGAACTGATGGTAATGATTTAGAAATAATTATTCGGTTCTTGCATAATAATTGGAGTTTCATCCACATTTTTTTAAGGTGTAAAATTATTAAGTATTAAGAAAAATAAGTGGTGGTGGTATAATATTAGGCATGCACATTACAATTGATGGTGTCTTTTGAACATATATATCCACTTCAAAATTTTATCATATTTCTAAACCCAAAATTCTTTTTCGTCGCTTCTAATTTTTTTAATGCCATTGTAACAAAATCATTTTCTCCATTGTAATCACCAAGACAAAACCTGATCACCCATAACTAAGCTCCTTATCCAATGAATATATATGCCCCCTCATTGAAACCAAGGGAGTTGTAATTTTAATGTAGAGATTGTGCTAATGATTTAGAAATAATAAGCTCTTATATAATAAGTGGAGTTCCATCCACATTATAAGTGAATTGTCTTTAAATAGGCATTTGACTCCTTAATTTTTATCTCAAACCCCATGGAATACCTTTGAGATAATTTAATTCACCAATTCAAATACCTTTGAGGGCAAGTCACCTTTCTTGAACTTGCAAACTAATATTTGGAGATGAATTTGACCCCAAAATGGTAATTAAAATAAGTGACACAAAATCATACCTAGTAACTCAAAGACCTCTTGGGAAAGGATTTTATGTGCTTATCTAAATTATGGTTATGTGAGTGCATAAGTATCCTACCTCATAACACTTAAGTTTATATATAGTTTTTCTATATATAGACTTTCCATTTATAGATTGTATCTAAATGTAGATTTGTATAATTTAGAGAATTTCATTCCAATAAAATAGCAACAGACTCATCATAAAAAATTAAATTTGATGGATCTCCTACCATGGGTTTTGGATCACATCCAAGGGATCATCAGAATTAGAAAATATTCAATAATCTACTACAAGACCATAGTACAATGAAAATTATAGAAGTTCAAATATGAAAATAGAAGTAAAATTATCATCATGAAACTTTGAAACCGATGGTAATGATTTAAAAATAATTATTAGGCTCTTGTATAATAAGTGGAGTTTCATCCACATTTTTTGAAGATGTAACATTATTAATTATTAAGAGAAAAAAGTGGTGGTGGTATAATAGTATGCATACATATTAGAATAGATGGTGTCTTTCAAACATATATGTCCACTTCAAAATTTTATCATATTTTTAAACCTAAAATTCTTTTTGGTCACTTCTAATTTTTTTAGCACCATTGTAACAAAAGCAATTTTTTCATTAAAATCACCAAGATAAACCCTGATCACCTAAAATTGAGCTTTCTATCTAGTGAATACAGATGCCCCTAATCAAAACTAAGGGAGTTGCAATTTTGACATAGAGATTGTGCTAATGATTTAAAAATAATAGGCTCATGTATAATAAGTGGAGTTTCATCCACATTTTTTGAAGATGTAACATAAGAAAATTATCTAATAGGTATTTGACTCCCTAATTTTTAGCACCCCCCCCCCTGCCACAAAAAAAATACCTTTAAAATAATTTAATTCATCAATTCAAATACCTATGAGGGCATCGCCTTTCTTGAACTTACAAACTAATATTTGGAGATGAATTTGAACCCTAAATGGTAATTAAAATAAGTGACACAAAATCATACCTAGTAACTCAAAGACCTCTTAAAAAAATATTTTATGTGTTTATCTAAATTATAGTTATGTGAGGGCATAAACAGTCTATCTCATAGTACTTAATTCTATATATAGTATTTCTATATATAGAGTTTTCATTTATAGATTGTATTTAAATGTAGATTTATATAATTTAAAGATTTTCATTCTAATAAAATATCAATAGACTTATTGCAACAAATTTCATTTGAAGGGTCTCCTACCATGGGTTTTAGATCACATCCAAGGGATCGTCAAAATTAGAAAGTGTTCAATAATCTGCTACAAGATCATAGTACAATGAAAACTATAGATGTTCAAATATGGAAATAGAAGTAAAATTATCATCATGAAACTTTGGAACAAATAGTAATGATTTATAAATATTTATTAGGCTCTTGCATAATAATTGGAGTTTCATCCACTTTTTTGAAGATGTAACATTATTAATTATTAGGAGAAACAAGTGGTGGTGGTATAATAGTAGGCATGCACATTGGAATAGATGGTGTCTTTCGAACATATATGTCCACTTCAAAATTTTATCATATTTCTAAACCCAAAATTCTTTTTGGTTGCTTCTAATTTTTTTAGCACCATTATAACAAAAGCAATTTTTCCATTGAAAGCACCAAGATAAAACCTAATCACCCACAACCGAGCTCTTTATCCAATGAATATAGATTCCCCCTAATCAAAACTAAGGGAGTTGCAATTTTGACGTAGAGATTGTGCTAATGATTTAGAAATAATAGGCTCATGTATAATAAGTGGAGTTTCATCCACATTTTTTGAAGATGTAACATAAGAAAATTATCTAATAGGTATTTAACTCCCTAATTTTTAGCACCACCGCCCCCCCCCCCCGCCACAAAAAAATACCTTTAAAATAATTTAATTCACCAATTCAAATACCTATGAGGGCGTCACCTTTATTGAACTTAAAAACTAATATTTGGAGATGAATTCGACCCTAAAATGGTAACTAAAATAAGTGACACAAAATCATACCTAGTAACTCGAAGACCTCTTAGAAAAAGATTTTGTGTGCTCACCAAAATTATAGTTATGTGAGGGCATAAGGAGTCTATCTCAAAACACTTAATTCTATATATAGTATTTCTATATATAGACTTTCCATTTATAGATTATATCTAAATGTAGATTTGTATAATTTAGGGAATTTCATTCTAATAAAATAGCAACAGACTTGTCACAACAAATTTCATTTGATGGGTCTCCTACCATGGGTTTTGGGTCACATCCAAGGGATCATCAAAATTAGAAAGTGTTCAATAATCTGCTACAAGATCATAGTATAATGAAAATTATAGAAGTTCAAATATGGAAATAGAAGTAAAATTATCATCATGGAACTTTGGAACTAATGGTAATGATTTAGAAATAATTTTTAGGTTCTTGCATAATAAGTGGAGTGTCATCCATATTTTTTGAAGATGTAACATTATTAATTATTAGGAGAAACAAGTGGTGGTGGTATAATAGTAGGCATGCACATTAGAATAAATGGTATCTTTTGAATATATATGTCTACTTCAAAATTTTATCATATTTCTAAACCCAAAATTCTTCTTGATTGCTTCTAATTTTCTAGCACCATTATAACAAAAGCAATTTATCCATTGCAATCACCAAGATAAAACCTGATCACCCACAACTAAGCTCCTTATCTAGCAAATACAAATGCCCCCTAGTCAAAACTAAGAGAGTTGTAATTTTGATGTAGAGATTGTGTTAATGATTTAGAAATAATAAGATTTTTCATAATAAGTGGAGTTTTATCCACATTTCTTGAGGATATAACATAAGTAAATTGTCTTTAAATAGGTTTTGACTCCTCAATTTTTAGTCCACCCCCTTGAAATACCTTTGAGATAATTTAATTCACCAATTTAAAAACCTGTGAGGGTGATTCATCTTTCTTGAACTTACAAACTAATATTTAGAAATGAATTTAACCCCAAAATGGTAATTAAAATAAGTGACACAAATTCATACTTAGTAAATCAAAAACCTCTTAGGAAAGGATTTTGTGTGCTTATATAAATTATGGTTATGTAAGTGCATAAGCAGTCTAACTCAGAACACTTAAGTTTATATATAGTGTTTCTATATATAGACTTTCTATTTATAGATTGTATCTAAATGTAGATTTGTATAATTTAGGGAATTTCATTTCAATAAAATAGCGATAGACTCGCCGCAACAAATTACATTTGATGAGTCTCCTACCATGGGTTTTGGATCACATCCAAGGGATCATAAAAATTAGAAAATGCTCAATAATCCACTACTAGACCATAGTACAATGAAAATTATAAAAGTTCAAATATGGAAATAAAAGTAAAATTATCATCATGGAACTTTGGAACTGATAGTAATGATTTATAAATAATTATTAGGATCTTGCATAATAAGTGGAGTTTCATCCACATTTTTAGAAGATGTAACATTATTAATTATTAGGATAAATAAGTGGTGGTGGTATAATAGTAGGCATGCACATTGGAATAGATGGTGTCTTTTGAACATATATGTCTACTTCAAAATTTTATCATATTTCTAAACCTAAAATTATTTTTGATCGCTTCTAATTTTCTTAACACCATTGTAACAAAAGCAATTTCTCCATTGTAATCACCAAGACAAAACTTGATCACCCACAACTAAGCTCCTTATCTAGTGAATATAGATGCCTCCTGATCAAAATAAAAGGAGTTGCAATTTTGATGTAGAGATTGTGATAATGATTTAGAAATAATAGGCTCTTTCATAATAAGTGGAGTTTTATCCATTTATTTTGAATATATAACATAAGCAAATTGTCTAATAGGGATTTGACTCCTTAATTTTTAGCCTTCCCAAGAAAACCTTTGAGATAATTTAATTCACCAATTCAAATACCTATGAGGGCAAGTTACCTTTCTTGAACTTACAAACTAATATTTAAAGAGGAATTTGACCCCAAAATGGTAATTAAAATAAGTGACATAAAATCATACCTAGTAACTTAAATATCTCTTGGGAAAGGATTTTATGTGCTTATCTAAATTATGGTTATGTGAGTGCATAAGCAATTTACCTCAGAACACTTAAGTCTATATATAGTATTTATATATATAGACTTTCCATCTATAGATTGTATCTAAATGTAGATTTATATAATTTAGGGAATTTAATTCCAATAAAATAATGACAAACTCGTCACAATAAATAACACTTGATGGGTCTCCTACCATGGGTTTTGGATCACATTCAGGAGATCATTAGAATTAGAAAATGTTTAATAATCCACTACAAGACCATAGTACAATGAAAATTATAGAAGTTAAAATATGGAAATAGAATTGAAATTATCATCATAGAACTTTGGAACCAATGGTAATTATTTAGAAATAATTATTAGGCTCTTACATAATAAGTGGAATTTCATCCATATTTTTTGAAGATGTAACATTTTTAATTATTAAGAGAAACAAGTGGTGGTGGTATAATAGTATGCATGCACATTAGAATAAATGGTGTCTTTCGAACATATATGTCTGCTTCAAAATTTTATAATATTTCTAAACTTGAAATTATTCTTGGTCACTTCTAATTTTTTTAGCACCATTGTAACAAAAGTAATTTATCCATTGTAATCACCAAGACAAAACCTGATCACCCATAGCTAAGCTCCTTATCTAGTGAATATAGATACTCCCTGATCAAAACCAAGGGAGTTGCAATTTTGACGTAGAGATTGTATTAATGATTTAGAAATAATAGTTTCTTGCATAATTTGTGGAGTTTTATCCACATTTTTTGAATATGTAACATAGGAAAATTGTCTAATAGGGATTTGACTCCTTAATTTTTATCCCCCCGAATAATACCTTTGACATATTTTAATTCACCAATTCAAATACCTGTGAGGGTGAGTCACCTTTCTTGAACTTACAAAGTAATATTTGGAGATGAATTCAACCCCAAAATGGTAATTAAAATAAGTGACAAAAAATCATACCTAGTAACTTAAAGACCTCTTAGGAAAGGATTTTATGTACTTATCTAAATTATGGCTATGTGAGTGCATAAGTAGTCTACCTCAAAACAATTAAGTCTATATATAGTATTTCTACATATAGACTTTCCATTTATAGATTGTATATAAATGTAGATTTGTATAATTTAGAGAATTTCATTCTAATAAAATAGCGACAGACTCATCACAACAAATTACACTTAATGGGTCTCCTATCATGGGTTTTGGATTATATCCATCGGATCATCGAAATTAAAAAATGTTTAATAATATGCTACAAGACCATAGTACAAAGAAAATTATAGAAGTTATTAAATGAAAATAGAAGTAAAATTATCACCATGGAACTTTAGAACTGATGGTAGTGATTAATTATCAAAAACAAGTGGTGGTGGTATAATAGTAGGCATACACATTGGAATAGATGGTGTCTTTCAAACATATATGTCCACTTCAAATTTTTATCATATTTATAAACCCAAAATTCTTTTTGGTCACTTATAATATTTTTAGCAAGGTTAGATCATGTATCATGAAGGTTAAATCATAATCATAAAGGTTAAATCACATATTACGAAGCATAAAATTTGGTATTATAAATGAAACTTAGCACAAGACATGGAGTAATAAAGCAGATGGACAATCGATTAATTTCAAGTAATATAAATGATTAATTTTTTAGGTGCCTTAGTTGATAGATATTACAAATTTAATGCTCATCATTGATATCAATATGGACCATGTAAGCAACACTGACATTGCATCAACATTTCTATTTTATTCGGGGGTATGTTTTAATTAAAAACTTATCAAAGTGCATCACAGTTAATCATTGTATAGTTTATTTGTATGCTATTATATTTTATTATTTAGTTTGATAAATATAAAATACATGATTAACTACCATTTAATAGCATCCATATGTTTTTACGGATTATAATTACAAAGTGTGTGTACTAGATAAACCCAATATCAAAGCCTATTATTGTGTTATATTATATGTACACAAATAATTTCAAGCAACATGAAAATGATAATATCTGGCCTTGAGAAACTTAATGAAGACTATCCCTTCTCTATCATAAAAGGTGCATTTTTATTAATGGAAGTAAATAATCCATGCATCATTATCAATTGGATATGTAGTGAAGTGATTCGAATATCATCATTTATTGTTGATGCACTTGCATAAATTATGAATTTGATAGGCTCAAATCACATCAATGTAAAATAAATTAAATTTAAAAAAGAAACTATAAGCCAAGCAACTTTACTCTTGAAAAAAAAAATTCAATACAAGAATCATAAAAACTTCATTTATCAAGATTATAGAAATTATAATATATCTATATATTGTTAATAGTATAGAAATAATATTAAATTTTCAAAAAAAAAAAAAAAGAATTTCTATACCTTTAACATATTGTATAATGCCACGTAACATGAAAATGGATTGAGTTTCTGCTTCATCTAAAATTATGGAATAAAAAATACGATCACATGTATAGATTTAAAACTCTGTGACACTTCACCATGTGTGTAGTAGATGAGGTAGACATTAATGTTTGGGAGGAATTAAATTAAAAGTTTCAATCACATATCATGAAGTTGAAATCATGTATCACAAGTAGTAAATTTGATATTACAGACGACACTTGACATGGGATAGTTGGCAATGAAGCAGATGGATAATCAATTAATTTCAAGTAATGAGAATGATTAATTTTGTATCCCTTTGAACTTGGTTACAAAAAGTCTAAGAACTATTAAACTACATACAAATTATACAAAGGAATCAATTTTGTTCTACTTTATAAAATGACCATCAAATTATAGTTAACCATCAAGGCTTTTGAGTTGTAATTTAAATTAGTGATACATAATGCTTATGTTGAACAAATTCAAATTAAGTTAAAGCATAAATGAATATCTATCCCGATGAGTTTATTTCTCCACTCAAATCCTTTGATTTATTTCTCTATCTTATTAAGACTAGAATGATTGCTTACTAACTTCAATTTTGAAGTCAGACTGTGAGATGTGTTTTGTGATGTTTTTGATTGTAGGTGATGTAAAGTGAACTAGAGATGTGTTCATCAATTTCTATGGATAAGACTGGTTGGCATTTTTTACTCATGTATACTACAACCTTATTGGCAGTTTTTTGTAATACATAGTTACTAAGATGCATGTTTCGCACACTTGCAATCAACTACATATTTTATAATATAATTTTAGAAACTTTTTATTTCATATAATATGAATTCACTATTTCAACTATAGTTTTGTACCCAATCATATTTATTTATTTATTTTCAAATAATTTTTTTAAAAGTAAAATAATCATAAATTTTTTGAGCAACGTATATTTAAAAAAATTTAAAGAATGTAGGACTGGAAATTAGGAAAAATAATTCTATAATTTCTTAGTAACATGCCCTCAAAAATAATCAACAGTCCTCTAGCATGGGACCCCTACCTTACTTTAAGTGAATATGATTAAACGGTAACATGTCAAATTGACAGATGGGATTATTATAGAGAGAGATGTAATTCCTATATTATGATAATGTCAAATTGTTAACAGTTAGTTTGAGAGATAAAAAAGAAAAAAAACTCATTATTTAGTAATCTAAAAATCAATGTGCCACTTCTAATGTAATTCAAACATTTCCCAATCCACTACTACCACAATTCCTTAATGAGAAAGAATTTTTGGGACTAATGATGGATGGTTATGATGTCCCACCTTTTAATAACAATGAGATTTCTTCATATTTTTTGAGTAAAATTTAATGCAAGTTTAATATCCTGAATTAAATTCTTTATTAATTTTATTATTAAGAGTTTTTAGGGCCAATAAAAATACTTTCGACAGGATAGGTTGGGTGCATATCATGTGCCTAATCAACTTATGAGAATCTTTATCAAATAATCACATTAGCCTTAGGCAATCCCCTTTATAGTGAAGGATTTTGTAGAGATTTATAGTTTACATGCACTTAACGCACTTGTTAACACCCTCATGTAATATACAATCCAATTTTCCCATACTAATGCTTATGAGAGTGGACATGGAGATGGTACAACTAACACTACTACTTGACCACACTAATATAGATCCTATTGTGTTTTATGCACTGAAACTTAAATTAGATGAGGAGAAGGATTTGATGTAAACTAATTATGGTGGTATTTCTAATTGGATAGATGATAGTATGTTTTTGACCTCTGTTGCAAGAAACACAATAGCTAACTATATGGGGTGTGATCAAACTTGAAAAGTCAAAAGAACTCAGATCAAGCATGAAAATAATAAGTGTCAAAATTGTGGGCTATGAATTAAAGCTTGATCATCTTCTCAGAGATCGATGGTACATGGTTGAGCATACACATTCTAATCAATGATATACAAAGCAAAGGACATAATCCATTAGATCAAGATCGAATGAAGAACATTCATCTGAGCAAAAAAGATCCAACAGTATGAGATGAAGATAGAATTTTCAATAAAGCCAAAATAAATATGATGGTGACAATTTTCATAATCATGAGAGTATCACAAGACAACCAATGACATTTGATCCCTCATATCGAGATCAATGAACCACATTGATCTATGCAAGGAAATCTGATGGTGTGAGTTGAAGAGGATTTTTTCAAAGGGCAATCATCACTTTTAAATATTAAAGAGCTAGATGCCTTGAAGATGCCACAATGACACCACATAAGCAAGACATGATATATTTGAATATTTTGTGGACCCATGAAAGGTAAAGGTATAAATGCTAAATCCAAAAAAAATCTAAGGCATAAAACTCATAATCTGGACTCACTACCACCATTAGAGCTCTGCATAAACCTTCAAAAAAGCCTTAGCAAGTACAAGAGCCCTAATTCAACCTTGTGATCATTTTAATCAATCCAAGGAGAGTTGAATTGTTATCTGTGCAAGGATAATTTAATTTGGGAGCCAAATTGTAGTCCACTAGTAGGTAATTTTATGAAATTCATAGCCATGGCAACTCAAAAAGGTGTTTTCAAGGAGGATGTGGAGCTTTACCTAACCTCAGATTACTTTATATAGTATAGTATATATTTTAAATAAATATTATATATTTTAATATAATATATATATATATCATTTTAATATATTAAATATATCACTTGCCTTCAATTCAACATGACTACTCCTGAGGTGCATTTGCATTCAGAAATAGGCAAGAGTCCCCAACAAATTTAAAATTCAAATTTACTTTAAAAAATAGGGTCTATATAATTTTCACACATTTTTAAAAGGAACAAAAACCACTAAACAAGTCTGACCATATATGCTCATATTCCTACATATTCTTAGTTTTTTCTGAACATACAATGTAGAGCATTGATAGATCAAAATAGAGTAGGTTATAAAGTGTCCAAAGCATTGACCATATTTGTTACTATCATTTCTACATATCCTTATTTTTAGGTATTTAATCTTAATAGTGTTCAATATATATTTTTACTGTATCTAAAATGTGTGATTTATTTATGTTGACTTGGCCCTTTTATTCATTGTTTAGCACTTTATGTTATGAAATCACTAAGATTAAAATAGTCTACCTCAATTATTGCAATGTCAGTGAGCCTTCTGCTAATGGAGCACACACATGAATATTGCTCATTCAAATAGGGTTTTCAAATTGTAACACTAAAATTTTATAAAATAATACAATTAATATAATTCCAAATACTCTACTTGTATATAATTTAATCAATTTTTAATAAAAAATAGTACAATTTTTAGGAATGTGTGTTGAGCTCAGGGAGGCCTTAGGTTGGCCTAGGTAGTAGTGATCCCTACTGTAAAGCTCGTTACAAAAGGAAAAGAGGTCAAAGGATTCAAGTGGGTGTATAATACAAAAATGGGTAGACTCCACCAGTTGTAATTCAATATGGGTAGACTCCTTATTTGGTTTAAATTCTACGAAAAATAGTTGCACAATAATTAATTTGCATATTTTTTGATCATCTTAATCATCTAGTGAAAACTAACCAATTGGGTAGATTTAGCCAATAAACTATGCATTTCAAATGTCATTCATTCTAAATAAATGAGCATGAATACTTACTCAAAATTCATCTCAATTATGCAAAGTGTTGAGCCATTACAATCAAAAAAATGTTATCTCCATTCATGATAATATAAAACATAAGATAATATAATAGATAGTCTCCCATAGCTTTATCCTATGGCATTTACCATAATACTTGACTATACCCCCACCTATAATTAGGATTTGAAATTCTGGAGCTGGGTAAATGAAATAGTTCAATTGAGTAGCCAACTTACTATTGATGAATTTGTGTGTACTCCCAGAGTAAATACATATAGTCAAATTTTGTTTCTTAATAAAACCAACCAACTTAATATTTGGATTATTAATACCTAAAAATACATGATAAAAAATAGTAGGTTGAGAATATTCATATTTACCCTTAGGTCTTTCCAGACTGTTGATGTGTGTATGTGTCAAGGATGTAATGCAAATAGTATAATAACATTTCTCAGATTATAGTGACAATAGGAATATGGTAGTAATACCTTAGGGATTCACTCAATTTTGATGGAGATATTATGTGGTTATAACTTACCACCTTCTAGTCTACAAGCAAACCCTATTGTAGGGACAAAAAGAATATGGTAGTGACATAATCTAACTGATTTTGTTATGATGTAAACTGCTTTGTATTTTATAATATGTGTGTATATTCCATAGCCACGTCCTTTTTGAATTTGAAGAAGTGATTTTAAATGGCATTGTTGGGGTCCCATGCCCTAAAATCATTTTTAGGTAATACGTATGAGTTTTTATGCCTTACAGCTACTACAATGTCCTGCCAATTTATGATTTTAGTTCTACCCAAAATGTAAGGAGTCTTGTGGGGGACTATCTTTGACCTATTTATTTTAGCATTTAATTTCATTAGAATTTAAATTTAACACTTATTTGCCTTTGATTCACAATCAATTTTAGCTTTAAAGCTAAAGTTTACCACCTTTTGACACGTGGCACCTTTTGATTATTATCAAGGGCTCTCAAAATGTAGCTTAGTGTGATGACATTTTTATACTATGCCACATGGCATATTTCTATGCATGGTGAGCTCTTGGGTAGGGTCCTCTAATTTTGGTTGGTTACGAGAGTGCCATGCATCATTTTTGCAGGTAATCAAAGCTAACATTAGGGTTATTTCTAAATAAAAAGGTTACACAGTTATCAAATCCCTTGAAAGTACCTTTTTAATCAACATGGAAGGTATTCCAATACCCCTTGAGGTATCTCCTATGAGATACCTTGAAATAAAATTCCAATTGTATGGATGTTCAAGGTATCTCCTAAAAAATAAAATTCTAATAGTGTGCATCAGTGTTCTTGCCAAATAAAAAGTTTTCATGGTTATATCTAATCCCTTTCAAGGACCTTTGAAATAAATGTGTAAGGAATTCCAAGGCCCTTCGAGGTATCTCCTAAGAGATATCTTGAAATAAAAATCCAATAGTGTGCATCAGTGTTCTTACCAAATAAAAAGTTGTCATGGTTATATCAAATCCCTTTCAAGGACCTTTGTAATCAACATAGAAGGTGTTCCAAGGCCCTTCGAGGTATCTCCTAGGAGATACCTTGAAATAAAATTCCAATCATGTGCATGTTCATGGTATTTCCTAGGAGATATCTCTAAATAAAATTATAATAGTGTGCATCAAGGTTCTTGCCAAATAAAAATTTATCATGGTTATATCAAATCCCTTACAAGGACCTTCACAATCAACATGGAAGGTATTTCAAGGCCCTTCAAGGTATATCCTAGGATATACCTTGAAATAAAATTCTAATCATGTGTAAGTTCAAGGTATCTCCTTGGAGATATCTCAAAAGAAAATTCCAATAGTGTGCATCAAGGTTCTTGCCAAATAAAATGTTGTCATGGTTATATATAATCCCTTGCAAGGACATTTGTAATCAACATGGAATGTATTCCAAGGTCCTTCAAGGTATCTCTTAAGAGATACCTTGAAATAAAATTCCAATTGTGTGCATGTTCAAGGTATCTCTTAGGAGATATCTCAAATGAAAATTTCAATAGTGTGCATCAGTGTTCTTGTCAAATAAAAAGTTGTCATGGTTATATCAAATCCCTTACAAGGAACTTTACAATAAAAATGGAAGGTATTCCAAGTCCATTTGAGGTATATCCTTATATATATCTTGAAATAAAATTCCAATCATGTGCATGTTCAAGGTATCTCATAGGAGATATCTTGAAAGAAAATTCCAATAGTGTGCATCATGATTATTGCCAAATAAAAAGTTGTCATGGTTATATCAAATCCCTTATAAGGACCTTTTAAATCCATATTTAATGTATTATAAGTACCTTTTATGTATCTCCTAGGAGATACCTTTAAATAAAATTCCAATCATGTGCATGTTTAAGGTATCTCATAGGAGATATCTCGAAAGAAAATTCAAATAGTGTGCATCAAGGTCCTTGCCAAATAAAAAGTTGGCATGGTTATATCAAGTCCCTTGAAAGGAACTTTAAAATAAACATGTAATTTATTCCAAGGACCTTATAGGTATCTCCTAGGAGATACCTTGAAATAAAATTTTAATCGTGTGCATGTCCAAGGTATCTCCTAGGAGATATCTCGAAAGAAAATTCCAATAGTGTGCATCAGTGTTCTTGCCAAATAAAAATTTGTCATGGTTATATCTAATCCCTTTCAACCTTTTAAATCAACATGGAAGGTATTAAAATTCCATTATATTTTTATCCTATGATATTCCTTGAAATAAAATTCCAATCATGTGCATGTTCAAGGTATCTCCTAGAAGATATCTCGAAAGAAAATTCCAATAGTGTGCATCAGTGTTATTGCCAGATAAAAAATTGTCATGGTTATATATAATCCCTTGCAGGGATATTTTAAATTAACATGGAAGGTATTCTAAGGCCCTTTGAGGTATCTCTTAGGATATACCTTGAAATAAATTCCAATTTTGTGCATGTTCAAGGTATCTCCTAGGAGATATCTTGAAAGAAAATTCCAATAGGGTGCATCATGGTTATTGCCAAATAAAGAGTTGTCATGGTTATATAAAATCCCTTGAAAGGAAATTTTCAATAAACATGGAAGGTATTACATGTCCATTTTATGTATCTCCTAGGATATAACTTGAAATAAAAATCTAATCATGCGCATGTTCAAGGTATCTCCTAGGAGATATCTCGAAAGAAAATTCCAATAGTGTGCAGCAGTGTTCTTGCCAAATAAAAAGTTATCATTGTTATATCAAATCCTTTGTAGGGACAGTAGAAATCAACATGTAAGGTATTCCAATTTCCTTTGAGGTATCTCCTAGGAAATACCTTGAAATAAAATTCCAATCATGTGCATGTTTAAGGTATCTCCTAGGAGATATCTCAAAATAAAATTCTAATAGTGTGCATCAAGGTTCTTGCTAAATAAAAAGTTATTATGGTTATATCAAATCCCTTTCAAGGACCTTTTAAATCAACATGAAAGGTATTCCAAGGCCCTTCAAGGTATCTCCTAGGAGATACCTTGAAATAAAATTCCAATCATGTGCATGTTCAAGGTATCTCCTAAGAGATACCTCATCGTAGTTACAAATACTGCTACAAATTATGTTCATTCAGACCATCACGCACCCATCAATTTATGTGTAACCATCAATCTATGGATCATAAATTCCTTGGGATATTTCTTTTAGACCTTTTACTTGACATTTTTTGTGGGATTTATGTCTCGACCACTTTCTCTAATGGAATTTATTTGTGACTCTTTTACATCAAACAAAATGTTTGGTGAAATTGTCATGGGATAATTACCTAAAAGAATTAAGTATGATCTATTCTTTGGATAATTTATTATGGATAAAATGTTTGAAATAATTCATGTCTTTGGGATTTTTCTTTCAAACAACATTTGTGACCCTTCAAGACTTTTTTTGAACCACTTTCTTAAAGAAATAACCCCTCAAAAAAATCATGCCATGCCCTTTGTTGTTTTCAACCATGAAGAAAGGTGCGAAGTAGATTAAAGTTTAATTAGTTTGCTAAGGTTTTGTTTACTGCAATGAATAAATGACCCTTCGAGACTTTGTCTTGAGACAATTTTTTAAAAAATGACCCTTTGAGAAAATTGTATAGGACAATTTGCTTGAAAAATACTCTTCAAACATCTTGTTTGGTCCACTTTGTCAAAGAATGATCCTTAGGGAAATGTGTTTTGGACTTTTTTTTTATTGAAATGACCTTTAACCCTTACTACGGATAAAATGTCTGCAAGAATTTGTGTCTTTAGGCCTTTTCTTTTGGACAAAATGTCTAAAATAATTCATGATACTAAGCTAAAATCCTAAAATAAATTTCTTGAAATAATTCCAACACTTATAAAAATAAATTGAAATAATTTCTCTAAGGGAATGCTTTTGAGTTAGAAGATGAAGATGGTAATGCATTGGAGATCCCAGTTAATGGGATCAAATTGAAACATTTTAACTAACTTGTCTGCCTCTCCCTTGTACATAATTAGCTAGTTTCCTTTCCTATTTGTGGGTTTCCTTTCCTTTATTGTTCTTTCCCTTTCTGTGCCTTTTCCTTTAAATAAGTGCCATTGGCACAAGTGACTTGTCTAGATGCCACACATCCTCACCCAAGTCCTCCTAAATCTTTAACAAACATTCTCTAAAAAATGGTTATGTACCTACCTCACGTACAATTAATTTTTGATGTTCTATTTTATGTGACTCCCCATAATGATCACTATAAATCTCTTATGAATGGATCTTCAAGCATATGCACCACCCTTGTCATTTATGGGGTGCTCAATTTCAAATTTCTCATAATGAACCCACCCAGTAACATTAGTGTATAAGTACCCTCACCTCATCTAAGACAATCACTTGAAGCATTTAAATCCTTGAAAAGAATTGAGCATTTGAGAAGAGTAGAAGAGCTGAGTTTAGAAGTTGAAAGAAGTGAGTAGAGAACCGTTAATTCAATACATACCACAAGACATAGAAAAATAATAAAACTCTCAACAATTGAGCCTTATACATTTTCATTAGGAATCGAGAAGCATCCCATAGAATAGATATCCCATAGGTTGGGTAGTAGGGGATAACTCCCCTTAAATATGTTATGACCAAATCATACGCTTCTACTCCTGATCAGTAAAAGAAGAAAGTACCTAATGTCAAGAAGGTGGACAAAGGGGACTATAGAGACCAAGCATTGATCACTAATTTTGTAGATGATATCTTTGATCTTGAGCTAGCTAGGAATCTAAAAAACTTGAGAGAAGGTGCCCATGATCGAATGTTCAAAAGGGTTGATACAAAATAATATGATTCTTTTAGATGCAAGATGTGGGACTACACACTAATATAGTACATGGTGCCCTATGTTCATCCATACCCAGAGATAATTGCCCTCTATGTAGAGAGATATCATGCCAATGCTGGTATAATTATTGGTAACACCCATTTGAGGGTGAAAATTAATGAAAACAACATCAGGGAGATGATCTAGCTCCCAAGTGACCCCAAGGCCAATGTTTACAACATAGAGATCCTTCAAAGTATTTGGGACTCCCAAGTCTAAGATAAGGCATACTTCCTCTGGTCCCTCCTTAAGAGTGACATCATAGATATGCCACCTTTACCCATCTCCTTGGAAAACTTCTCCTCATAATAATTGAAAGACACTTTATCCATGTTGGCCTTCATCTTGAGGATGGATTTTAATGTCAAAATCGATGAATTTCAATTAAGGGAACTCTTCTTCTTGACCATGGTGCAGAAGGGATAGATGTTCAAGATGAATTTTATAAAAATGATCACTATCTCCATGAGGGATGAGCTAGAGAATTTTTTGATGGTGGATGCCTTTTGGTACTCATCCTTGCTCTTGCATCTCATTTTATACCAACATTCCCAATTTTTCTCTTCATACCTCAAACTCAAATCCGATGACACAAATGTTTTCCCCAATATAGTGGCCCCAATCACCAGATAGACCCACATCCTATCTGTCACTAAGGACTATTATGAATTCTCAAAGCTCTTTATGGCTCCAGTTCTCATCAACCTCAGCACAGAGGCCCTTACATCTAGAATGATGCATGAATAGTGTTTATGGCTCATCGAGAGTAGGGTCCCAACTGACTGGTTTTGGGGAGCCCATTTTACATTCATTCAAGTGCATTGTTTCTAAGGAGAACCCTTATGGATCTCGTGTATGCTAACAGGAAAGACCTTAGACCTAGAGTTGGCTCACCATCTTGATGTAGTGGACTCCTTCTATAGAGTAAGGAAAAATAAGGGTCTTTATGATGTCCCTTTCTCAAGAGATAACATCACTATGGTAAAGAGGCAATAGGTATGCCTACTCACGGCCAAGCTAACAGATCTTGGCCTTGATTTAATAAATGATAGATAGAACTATTATCTAACCAAATTCATAGCATCCTTGAAGATCTGTAGTACTCCTAAGCATCAAAACCAACCATATTTGGAATAGAGGAGATTTCCCATAGAGGACATCCTCTAGAATTATGTGGATCTATCACATATCACATTAGATGCCCTCAAGCCATGGGAGTCTTTCTATGACATGGTCTAGGCATATGATCCATCTAAAAAATTATTAAAGGCTATGAAGAAGCAACTCACCCAATTAGATTAAAACAAAGAAAAAATAGTTGCCTTCACAAAATATAGGTATGAAATCCTAAAGCCATACTCTAATATTGATGTTGAAGACATGGATGAGACCTTAAAAAATATTTAGTATGAGCATCATCTAGAGGAGGGCTTAGTAGAATCATAATCCTCCCTTGAGATAATAATAAGAGGAGAAGATGATGAAGAAGTGGAAAGAAATATCCCTGGGCAAGAAGCAGGGGTTACATGACAGTAGTAGGAGGCCAAAATCTTAGAAGTCTAAAAGCCTTCCACATGGCCACCTTCCATGTACCCATACCCTACACCCCAAAATAGTAACTAACCCCCTTTAGGCTCCTCACGACTGGGTCACTCGATTATAAGTGTCCTGAAGCACCCAAATCTAACCCTCTATCAAAGCTAGTGCAAAAGAAGATTTGCTTGGCAGATCCCCTTATTTCCACATTTGCCTCCCTTATTACATCCACATCTTAATCCACCATCTCACCTTAGGTTATGACACTCTTTAATTCTTAACTAATTACTTCCATGGCCCCACTCTCCTCTTCATCCATTCAACCCACCACCAAACTCTCACCACTTTCTCCTATGGTTTTGATCTCTTCCTACATGCCCTTTTTGACCCCTCTACCTTCATCCTCCATCATGGTGCAATATCCATTCACCCTATCCCACATCCTCCCACCTTTATTTCCTTCTACCCTCACTCTCCATTCACTCACCTCTGTGGGTATAGGGTCTACTGCTTCATAGCAGCAAGTAACCATCACATTCACACTACTATAGGGAATCCCCTTTATAGGGGAGAGCATTCAAGTGCCAGAGCAGTACCATCAATAAATAAACTCATCAAAGAAGGCTTGTGAGGCCTCAATGGAGAAGATAAGGGGAAATTAAGCTAGGGCCCTTATATAAACCCACATGGAATCATTCCATGACCTTGCACATCAATCCCTTATGATTTCTCATTTAGACCCTCAAGTAGTCAAGCCCCAAGGAGAGATGCAATCAAGGGACTATGTCATACAAGTTGTTGGCCTCAATATTAGCTAGGCTAGACCCATTGATAGGGTTTAGCTGATGGAGGAAACATAGAATTTTATAACCATAGACTACATCAAGGTGACCCAATAACTAGAAAAGACCAAGCTAGAACTCACCAAGGTGAAGGATGTTAGGGGAACCCAAGAACAATAAACATGCTCTGATCCCTACTTAGTCAGGATCTTGCTCCTCAATTAGAGCACATGTGATTACTTCTTGTATTAGCAACTAAACATGGAATTATACCAGAATCAATAAGTAACTAAAAATATGAAACAACACAGGAATTGAGAGACAATACACAATTGTATTAATAATCACTCAGAAGAATATACAATAAGGAAGATGCCACTTCTTCCTCCACCTCAAAGGTTTGCCATGCCTCAAGACCTTCTTCCCTCTCTCTCTCGGTCACAACAATCAACTCCAATATAGAATTGATGTTCACCTCTCCAACCAGTCAGTAACACGCTGCCAGTTCACCAAGTACACAACCGTACTCCAAGTAGGTCTCCTGCTACCTGCAAATCACTAGACCTTACTCACCATGTAGATATCTCTACATCCCTGAAGAACCCTTGTCCTTGCCTCACCAAGTCCTTATGATTCTTCAACCAGTACCCTGGTGGATCATCTCCTTGAACTTGCAAACCTTGCAACTCTCCCTGATCATACACACTCAGCACCCCTTTGGAACTAAGAGGAGCTACACTAGCTCTCTCTAAAAGCTCTATGGCTTTCTAGCACACTTTTACAATACAATCATGAGTCTATTATATAGATCTCATCCAAACAATAATTAGACATCTAATACAATAATTAAATCTGTAGCTCTCATTCTAAAATTAGCTCTAAACATGCAAACACTTGGTTCGTCAACCAACTGCTCGTAATATACTCGCAGCTCGAACCATAGGTGACCAACGTCGGTCCCTATCTGCCTGGGGATCACCGATGCTGGCTGATCCATGACCGACATCGGTTGCCTTCTGTCTCCTTCCTGCCATCATCGGTTGTACTAATCGACGCTGGTGTCTGTGACACTCCGCAACTCTTCTACAACCTCCTCCATGTCTGCATCAGTGAAGCTTTTAGCTCCACACCCTAACAATCTCCCACTTGGAGATAAATAGCTGCACCTGTACCTGTAATTGTAGCCCATCTAATCTATTTCCTGGATTGTATCCCTCTTCAAGATCCAACCTGAAGACCAACCACCACACAACCTGTGATGCTATACCTGTCATTCAAGTAACCTGCCATATCCGAACCTACACATCCATGTAGTGAAGAACTTGACCCTGCATAATAAGAATCCCTACTGCTAGTCCCACTGAACTTCCCTCCAATACTCCTTCCCCGAATTGGCTCCATACTTTCTGACAACCCCCACTGATTGGGAAAACTCAGGTCTACACTAGACCTCATGTGATTTCGAACCCTATTTCAAGTTAAGCTTGAACTGTCCAACCATTGGTGTGCTTTCTGATTCTGCATCCTGCGTAATGAATCTCGCCAACACCATCTTCACATCATCTCCCACTAGAGATAAAATCTCCATGTCTCTTATGCCAAAGAATTTTGCTGCTCCAAATTCTCCATGACACACCTCTGAACTAACCTTACCTTTTAGCTCAGCAAATCCCTGTATGTACAAAACCTGCTAGCAAACCATCCACATACAGTAACTGGATAATGTCATGACTCATCATCCACCTGGTAAGAATAAAACCACAATAGTTAAACTGACATTGACTGAAGCCATGCTTAGTCATCCACCTGTCAAAACCTGTACCACTGTCCTACAACTTCTTCAAGACCATATGCCTTGGCCTTCTGTCTCTTGTATCCATCCACTCTCTTCTTTAAAACGAGAATCCATCTCTCTATCCAGTGCTTACTTCCATCTGACAACTCTGCCAAAAAATACCTATTTGGTTCTTCTCCAAGGACTCACACTCCTCATCCATGCCAAGCTCCCACTGGACTCTACCTGCATTGCCTCTTCACATCTTCCTGGTTCTTGACCATCAATAAGTAATATAAAGAAGGTGAACAATGAATATGAGGTTCACTTACCCTTTCTAACCTCCACATGAGCATTTGAGACTTGTTGACAGCTTGTTGTCTGCCCAATATCCGTTCTAGTGACCGATCTCAGCCATCTCCCAGTCTACTCCTGACCGATGTCGGTTCCCTGCACTGACCCTGACTGTCGACGTCGTTTCCCTGGCCGACGCCGATATCCTTTCTGCTGATGTTGGTTACTTCATGACCAATGTTAGTCTTCCTGTTACCGACATCGGTTACTGTCTGACCGATGCCGGTACCTGTGTTCGTCTGTGAGTGATAAATTTTTACCCGCGAGCTCTCCATGGATCAAAATCTTGATTAAATCAACCTTGCTCTGCTCAGAATAATTTAGTTCCCTCACCTGATCTCTATCCATCATCTCCTCCATGAACACCAAGGCTTTCCAGTTCTTTAGCTTGTCAAAAACATCTGTCTTCCACTTCAAAACCTGCATTCTCCTTCTACATATGTGACTAAGCCTATGAAGCCACATCTCTACAACAGAAGGTGAATCAGCAATATAAGTAGATAGATAAAGGATACCTACTTTCTTACCACCATTTAATTTAAGTGTATCCACTGTGAGAGTTACAGTGCATCTCTCATCACCCGAATTTCCTAAATAAATTAGACTCATCTCCAAGACTGGTACCTGCATGACTTCCTTCAACCACTATGTGTCGGCCATCTGTAATTTCAGCTTCACTTCCCCTTCGTCAATAATCTGACAAAGCTCTCCAGCTCCTAAATAAATCTCTCCAAAGTCTCCAAAGACATACCCATGAAAAGATGCTCTATTTCGAACTACATGGAAAGAGGCAAAAGAATATGTAAACCAAGATTCCACTTTATCCAGAACATCCTGTGAAACACCACCTGCAACATCTGCTCCTCCCTGTTGATCTGCAACCAACCAACAATCTTTATTTACCTACTCTTTCTTTCCATCAATCAGACCATTTGTGCTATTCAGTTTCTCCATTCGTAGCTTACTTCCTTCTGCCATTGCTATACTCCCACTCAATCAGAAACCCCTGTGAGTAACCTGTAATCAACAAACACTACCAGATCTGAAACCACCTATTAGTTAACCCAACCAAAAGCTCTGATACCACTTGTCAGGGGAACCCAAGAATAATAAACATGCTCTGATCCCTACTTAGTCAGGATCTTGCTCCTCAATTAGAGCACATATGATTACTTCTTGTATTAGCAACTAAACACGGAATTATACCAAAATCAATAAGTAGATAGAAATATGAAACAACACAGGAATTGAGAGACAATACACAATTGTATTAATAATCACTCAGAAGAATATACAATAAGGAAGATGCCACTTCTTCCTCCACCTCAAAGGTTCGCCACGCCTCAAGACCTTCTTCCTTCTCTCTCTCAGTCACAACAATCAACTCCAATATAGAATTGATGTTCACCTCTCCAACCAGTCAGTAACACGCTGCCTGTTCACCAAGTACACAACCATACTCCAAGTAGATCTCCTACTCTCTGCTGCTACCTACAAATCACTAGACCTTATTCACCATGTAGATATCTCTACATCCCTGAAGAACCCTTGTCCTTGCCTCACCAAGTCCTTATGTTTCTTCAACCAGTACCCCGGTGGATCAGCTCCTTGACCTTGCAGACCTTGCAACTCTCCATGATCATACACACTCAGCACCCCTTTGGAACTAGGAGGAGCTACACTAGCTCTCTCTAAAAGCTCTATGGCTTTCTAGCACACTTTTACAATACAATCATGAGTCTATTATATAGATCTCATCCAAACAATAATTAGACATCTAATACAATAATTAAATCCATAGCTCTCAGTCTAAAATTAGCTCTAAACATGCAAACACTTGGTTCGTCAACCAACTGCCTGTAATATACTCGCAGCTCAAACCACAGGTGACCGACGTCGGTCCCTGTCTGCCTGGGGATCGCCGACGCCGGTCGATCCATGACTGACGTCGGTTGCCTTCTGTTTCCTTCCTGCTGTCGTTGGTTGTACTAACCGACGCCGGTGTCTGTGACACTCTGCAAATCTTCTGCAACCTCCTCTATGTCTACATCAATGAAGCTTTTAGCTCCACACCCTAACAAAGGATACGATCAACTACCTCAATTTTTAGGCTAAGGCCAAGGACACAGAGCTCAACAAATCAAGGTCTGACACTCAAATCTACATCTCTAGTGAGAGCTTCTATGTGGAATTTAACTTGTGAATGGACACAAAAACCAAGCTATAGGAAAAAGAGACTGAACTAGCATAGAACCACCAATAGATCTTGGATTCCAATTGGGATTTTTGATAATTTCCATAGTAGGTATAATAATAATCCTTGGTCAAGGACTAGAAAATTGAGAAAATGAAGAATGACCTTGTTTTCCATTTGAAGGTCATGGAGATCTTCCCTATGGTCCAACAACTATACAAATATTACTGGGAGAGGATTAAGGTCATCGTTGTAGACCTAAATCAAATCCTCACCTTCATCATAGACTCATAGAATATGAACTCATAGGTGAGTGCATCTATTAATCAGATCATCACCTTCATGGCTTCCAAGGTCTTAGATTTGTAGCTCATAATCCAAAAGCTTTATAGTGCTTCAGATGAAACACTGCAAGTAGTGGGGGTGGTTGATCAAAGGTAGGCAGTGGCAAAATTCCATGAGTTTCTAGGCTATAACAAGGCAGCCAACAAGTGCAAGGCATTCCTAAATGCCTTATACCATGTCATCTAAGATAGGTAGGGTCACATTAAACAACTAGTCTAACTAGGACTCCCATCTCATTTTTTGACAAATAGAAGTGTCCTCCCTGAGGACCAGATCAAAGTGTTGTTGAAACAAAAGTAGAATGACCATACATTTTTCATGGCTCTCGATTAGTCACCTAATGTCTCTAATATGGAGAAGATATTATAGCCACTCACCTAGCTTCAATTCCAAATGCTAGTAGTTGTTTAGGGTTTGGGAAACATCTCCTTCAATGAGATTATTTATCTAGATAGAGCCTTCAAGGCTCTTAGAAAGAATACCTAGCCTAAGGAGGAAGAGTGGACACCTTTACAAGTGACTCTTCAAAAATTATAGGTTCCTAATCCTCCTTCCTATTTTGAAAATTTTCTTCAACTGTCTATGCACCAGATTTTTGGTTCTCTCATCCGTAGGTGGATGCCCTTATGAGTCACCAGGAACTATGGATTTAAATCCACATTTTTTTATTTTGGAATAGTTTGTATTTTATTTTAGACTCACTTGGTGCATCCAGCAACTCCTCAGCACCTTCTAGTGGTTCTCCTTTTAGTATCCCCTTTTTTTAGGGACCCTTTTTGAATGTTTGCCTAAGTATTAGCCTACATCTGCATCTTCCACATGGAAACTTAATGCTCATCCAAATTGAGGAATCTCTATTTTAACTCTGGTAGAGTGACCACCTAACATGTGATAAGCCCACACTCATAAAAACCATTTATTTTTGGGTCAGACCTCTAAGTAGTGTTATTGGCTAGTCAATAAATAAATAGGGCCCACTAAGCAGTTTACTTGGTGAATGCAGTTTCAAATCATGGCACCCCTATGCTCAACCTTGCCAAAATAAGTACCTAACTTCCTCAAGGAAGTGCCTTCTCAACATGCATCACCTATGTGCTTATCTAGGATTAATTTTGGTGTGTCAATATTTAGAGAAGCACCATTAGCTAGAGAAGATTAAAAGGGACCCACCAATTGATTAAAGACAAACTAGTCTACGTGGTATCACCACAACACTCCTAAGCATCATATCTTTAACAAGATAGAGTGGCTTTGTAATATCCAAGATCTAGAGGATAACTACACTCATGATCTTGAGTTCTTATTTTAGTTGCAATGGCATCATCATTGGCATGAGTGCTAGGATTTATAGGTGTCATTGTCCCAAGAGGCCATCTCACCTATATATTCTAAGCACTTTACTTTTGAAAAGGGTTGATTACCATTTTTGCTTATTTTAGCTATTTTTTATACTACCATTTGTAATATAATAGGAGTAATAACAGCTAGCATTTTTCCAATCTTAGACCTTAATAGGTTCCCCTCACAGGTGTGACTAGATGATTTGTATGTGTCCTCAAGGGCTTCTGTATTCATTTCTCCATCTAATAATGAAGAGAATGTGATATTCTATGTCAATTTACATGGGAAATTATCTATGTATGTCATCTCTTTTCCTCTGGTTCTACAGTATCAATCTTTGCTTTCATTATAGATCTTAATTCATGCTTTATGCTCCTTTATGATCTGTAGTGTTTAAGGGTTTGATCTATTCTATATAATTATAGTTTAATAATATTAAATCTCTCATTACATTTCCTTAGTTAGTTTTATGTTAAGTTTTATTTACATCTTTCTCTCCCCTTTTAAACCCTAACTTTGAATGAAGAGCTATCTTCTAAAATCTTCAAGGTTGCTTTATAGACCCTATACAAGATTCTGACTTTCGGGGGTTGATCCATTTTGGCCTGTGGGGAAAAATGGTCAACATGTTTGGCAATTTCATAAGAGGGGCATGCTTGTTATGCCATGACCAGTTACTTAATCCTGTCCATTGGGATATGGAGTCACAAGTATATAGGATTGACATAAAAACTGTCTCTTCAACATGCCAAACATCAAAAAAGACAAAAAATAAGAAACACACAAGACAATAAACTAAGCAAAGACACACGTGTGCTTCAAGAGAACCTATTTGAACACAACATGACAAAAAAGGAAGCATACACCTAACCTAATATTTATGAAATAGACCTTCAACTCTTAATAGTAGGGTTTTAAATGTATCCCATTCATAGGGATAGATAGTTCTTCTCCATTCATCCTTGCTAACTGAAAGGAGTTGCTTTGCTTACATTTGGTGATGACATATGTTCCACTCCATAGGGCATAAAATTTGGTATGCCTCCCTAGTTTTTCTCTATTTTCATCCCATTTCAAGACTATGTCACCTTCTTGAAATGATCTTGGAGTTGCCCTCTTATCAAAAGACCTCTTCATTAGTAACTAGTGATGCTCCATGGCTTGATGACCTTTACCTCTAAGCTCACTTCCATTGGAGTTTTCTCAAACAACTCTAATTGATGTGTTAAATCTAAGGTAAAAATCTCTTAAGATATGGACAACTTGTCTTCCCTTCCATAGACAAACACAAAAGGATAATTCCTTGTTGACCTCTTGGGAGTTATCCTATTAGCCCTTAAAGTTATCTTTAATTTGGTGTGCCAAGCTCTTTGGTTATGCTCCAAGGTTATCTTGATGATTCTAATTAGGCTCTTATTAGTAGATTCAGCCAACCCATTACCTTGAAGGTAATAGTTGGATGAAGTGCTCAAGAATATACCATTGCTATTTGTCTAATTAGTTGTCCTAGCAGCCATAAAAGCAATAGCATAATTTGAAATAATAGTAGGAGAAGTGCCAAACCTTGTTATGATGCTCTCATAGAACTCAAAATGGAAGTTATTCTAAGGTCCTTCAAGGTATCTCCTAGGAGATACCTTTATATAAAATTCCAAACATGTGCATGTTCAAGGTATCTCCTAGAAGATATACTGAAAGAAAATTCCAATAGTGTGCATCAGGGTTCTTTTCAAATAAAAATTTGTCATGGTTATATCAAATCCTTTGAAAGGACCTTTGCAATCAACCTAGAAGGTATTTCAAGGCCCTTTGAGGTATCTCCTAGGAGATACCTTGAAAAAAAATTCTAATCGTGTGCATATTTAAAGTATAGGAGATATTTTGAAAGAAAATTCCAATAGTGTGCATCAATGTTCTCACCAAATAAAAAGTTATCATGGTTATATCAAATCCTTTACAAGGACCTTTTCAATCAAAATGGAAGGTATTCCAAGGCCCTTCAATTTATCTCCTAAGAGATACCTTGAAAATAACTTCCAATCATGTGCATGTTCAAAATATCTCCTAGGAGATACCTTGAAGGAAAATTACAATCATGTGCATCAAGGTTATTGTCAAATAAAAAGGTGTCATGGTTATATCAAATCCCTTTCAAGGACATTTACAATAAACATATAAGGTATTACAAGGCCCTTCAAGGTATCTCTAGGAGATACTTATTGATGTGGGTTTTATGCACACTATAGTCGTAATGAGGTAGCCTCTAACATTTTAGGATCTAGATGGAGTTAAACTACACTCCAGGGCATGATTGAAGGTATATAATTTATTTCAGACTATCGATGGAATAATGGGTAGGTCATGTAGGTTGTTGACAAGAATTTTTGGATGGAGGTGTGGTTTTGATAGGGGTAGTAAATATCTATGTGAGTTGGCTAGGTGGTTGGTTGCTAATGTAAAGTGGGTATATCTCTAAAACAAACTCAAAAAAGAGGGTAGGGTAAGGCAAAAAAGAAAGATCATGTGGCTTTTAACTACTCCCCTCATTGTTTTTAAAAGGACAAGTGCTTTCAAAACATATGCCTATTGTTAGTAGTAATTGCACACACACAGTTAGACATGATTAAGAAGTCTAAAGAGATATAGGTGTAGGAATTCAAAAGTCTCAAACAAAGGTTGTTTCCTTAAGGGCAGTTGTTGCACACCTTTAATCAAAAGTTTATATCTTAGGATAGTGGAGTATTTAAGGTAGTTGTTGCACACACACATGAAAATACATCCAATAAAGTACTCATGCACAATCAAAATTATGAATCAATTTAAACTTGATTATTTTAACCAATATATTTACCAATCCTTGAACAGTCATTGCACACCTACAGATTAGTATATCAATCAAAACAATCAAGAATCCATTCACAAATTTTGCATACTAAAGATTATTGAAACATGCAACCCAAGGAAATAGCAACTAATTACATAGAAATTAGAAATAAAATATGCAAACACATTTGTTGATGATCAAAACTGATGTTGCACCTATATTCAAAATTATCTAACAAAAAAACTAAGTTGGTATATATATATATATATATATATATATATATATATATATTTGTGGAAGGGTTCACCTCATCCTCCAAGTCCATGAAAAGTGATTACAAGTGGTAGTTAGAACATGTAGTTCTAATTGTGGTCTAAAACTATATAAAATAAAACTTGTAGTTACTAATTAAATAAGTTAACCTTTCCAAAACCATGCAACATGTACATGTGTACAAAATATAAAGATTCAACTTTTAAAATAAAAGGATCAAACTATAAAAATCTCTAAATGCATTCGTCGTTACAAAATTATATATACATGAAATCTTAGCTTATAAGCTTAGTCATATAAAGCATTACATACACCTTGGTCAACGTGCCTATTGAGGTGGCAGTTGTAGAAGTCGATACACTACCAAAGGTCTAATTTTTCCTCACTTTGTTCTCATAAAATTTATGTGCCATGTCATGATGCTATCGTATAATATTCAAATTTAGCAATGGAGGTTGATGAATTCTTTTAACTTGCCCAAGGAGATTTTCATGTTCATCCTTGGTTATCTAAAATGTATTCTTGAAAATTTTGACCTTGGTTACTTTCTTCCTGGCCTTGCTCAATTATAACTCTATCTCTTCAATTTTTATGCCTTGTAAACTCGATTTGAAGTCATCTACTACTTTTTGAATAAGTTTATCAAAATTGATACTACTAATCAAATTACTAATGGTGTCCTTCACTTTAGATAATTTAAACTCATGTAAAATTTGGAGGAGATGGGCCTCATGTGCATGATACTTGGAGACTAAATCCACAACTGATTATAGCCATTATTTTCCCTCTTTTTTCTTGATGATGACCAAATTCAAGGAATTAAATGCTTCTAGCATTATCATGAGGTCAATATGACTATACAGAGAGTTGCCCATGTATACAACTAACATATTTAATTTAGCATTGCCATCTCTCAAGGAATTGAACAATTGGTTGGTGTTGCTCATATGAAGGGCAATTTCAGCCTTCATAAACTCCATGGCCTCCAAGGAGTTGTAACATCTAGAAGCAGTGTTTTGTACCTTAGCTTTTATACCTATAGGAATGTGTATCATCTTTGCTTGTTCCTTTAATTGCTCTGCCTTGACCTCTAATGTCTGTACTTTAGCCTCAAGCTCCTATCGAGCTAATTATATGACTTTATAGATAGAAACTATTGTATCCTTGTGTGCCTGTGCTAGTTTTTCAAGATTTCAACATATATAGACTACCTTGACTGCCTATTCTACCTATTTGTGAGTGAGAACACTTATTCTATTTCCTCAAATATGATTTATATACCTTTTTAATCTTTTCACCTCCTCTTCCTCACTCTCTGAATGTTTCCAGATAAGGGATCAAACAAAGTGGACATTGAGGGAAGCTCAATGATTTTGAAGCTTGGCATTTGGAAAGCCTTACTTCTCAAGTCAACTACTCATGGAGGGATGTCTAATTGAGATGCATCAAAAGTTATGATAAGAACCTCTTATTGAACCTATTGTTTCCTTTAGGGCCTAATAAGGACATCAAGTAGGGAAGGCCATATAATTTTAGACCAATCCACTCCTCCAAATTGAGGGAGTGTGTGGACCATGATCACTTGGGGCTTGGACTTCCTTACCCTACCAGTACTTTCCACTATGGTTTATTTTGTGGAAGAGGTGGATGGAAATGAAAGGCAAATTTGGTTGGAATAAACATGAAGTTGTGGGGTGGCTAAAGTAGTCTCAACCTTCCTGGTCACCTTCTTCTTTTTTAGGGCTCTAATAGTATAAGTGCCAGTTAGGACAGAGGAGGTAGGCAATGGGAGTGTGATGGAAGTGGAAATAGAGGGGTCAATGGTAGTGGTGGTAATGCAGGGGTCAATGGAGGTATAAGTATGGAATTCCACCCAAGGTGATCTTAGCACAAAAGAAATTAAAAATTATCCAAAAAATGATACAAAAAATAAAAGAAAACTCACAAGAGGTTGGGTACCTAAAGAAGTTGGTCTTATGGGTCCTGATTAAAGGCTCATGGCCTTAGCTACCTCCATTTCCACTTCTTCATCATAATACTCTTTAATGTCTTTGATTATTACAACTTCCCCCTCTTAAGATGTAGTAGGAAATCCTTGTGTTGGTTCAACTGTAAGACTACTTGTAGGAGTCATAGGCTTCCTTTTATAAACCAAAGAAGTCTTTAGTTATGTGGGTGAGTTTTGGGGTGTTGATGTTATTGCTTTTGATGTTTTTATCCCAAAAATGTAGTAATATGTACTTGGGTCCTAGCAATAGATACTTGAGTGGTGTTCATAGTTGGCTATTCTAGTGCTCTTCCTTCCTCATCAAAATCTAAGCTGATGGGATCCCCTATTTGTGCTCCTCTACTAGAACTGGGCTCAAGCAGTCTAGGATATTTCTTCATAGCCCTTAGATTTAATGGGATGGCTTGAGATGGGGGAACTATTAGGTCTTTGTATTTTTCCTTAGACTGTCCTCTCCAAAAATTGGAGTGTTCTCATCCCTTGTATAGAGACTTCCTACTATCTAATTATCTAGCATTGATTGAGGGGTCATCCTAGATTATCAGCAAATGATCTTATTTTAGCCCAATGATCCTAGCTCTCTCTAAAACATCCTCATCATATTTTGCATTAAGAAATATAAAATCATATGGATATGGGACATGGTTGTAATGGATGTTGAAGCCATGTATGTGCTTTTGAACCTACCCATGAGGATCCCAATCTCTATGTGTAAGGATGGGGAATGGGTAACTTTTGCACTTGTCATTTACTTCTACAAAATACTTCTTCATTGTATAAACCATTCTTCTACTTGTCACATGGTGGCCAAAGAATAAGGTTTTATTCTATCTAGATAAATCCTCTTTGACACTTCACCATAGTTTGAAAGCACTTTCTTGCTCTGCCAACTTGTCTGGGATGTACTTGGGAAGACACAAAATATTTACCTTGTTTCCACAAATCATGATTACTATGAAGTTTGGGTAGAGGAAATAATCCCCTTGCCATCCAACTTATTTACAATATTAGACCTAATTTTAGGCATATGCTAACAATGAATGGCTATCCATACCTACAGATAGACATCCTCTGATATCCTAACCATGTTTTTGGTATATGCATATACATGTATGAATTGATAATGGTTGCAAATCCTATTCTTTCACAATCTATGGCTAGAGTCCACAATTCCCCAAGATATCTATAATAGGTACCCATGACTACATCCAATAAATGAGACATCATGTAGGAATTGCTCGAAGGCATGGGACACTTGTCCTTATGAATTATCTGCTCTCTCATGTGAAAGTTGATTATTTCACCCAAGGCATATATAACATCATGGGTGAGCATCATATACAATAATGGCACCAAATCTAAATTGACAAAATGAATACTTGGCATACTATATAGTTGATTGAGGAGAGCCATGTCAATATTAATCCCCATTTTGAATTTGTCAATCAAAATTATTTCTTTCGACTTCTTGCCCTTCCATGCAATGGTTTGGTCTAGAAGTAGCCATGAATACAGTGCCTTCCCAATTGAAATCTCTTTTCCAAACTACACCACTATGTATTTGTCAAAATAAGCATCGAGTATACTCAAAGATAAATACCTTTGTAAGTCAACTCCTGATATGGATGCAACCACTGTGTTATTATTCGAATGATGTAGGAAAACATACTACGATATCTTTCTTGAGAAAAACAAATACTGTAAAAGGTCAATACACAACATTACTTCTAGTTTGGCAGTAACCAAATGTAATCTTTGACATTGAATCCCAATAATTCCTTGATGAATAGTCTATTTGTAAGTGTCATCTCATCTTCTAGTGAAAACACATCCATAGAATCAATAATGTCCCATAATTTTAAATAGTTATCGTGCATGTCTCCAAATATTGTAGCATCAAATATTGTATCTATGAACTTTGTGGAGTCCTTGATTGAATATGGGGATGGTAGATTTGCCCCTTGAAACACCTTGGATGAAGATGCCATTATGCGTATATATGGGTTGTGTTACTTGAAGTCTTCTTCTTTGTGTTATGTATGTTGTGCATATAATTCGGCTCTAGCTTTATTCATGGTTTTACTCACAGTATTCTTGAGATATCAGCTAGGGCTCTTTTTTGATGTAATAAATCAAGAGACTTTGAATGTAAATTAGTTTGAAAGCACTGATGGATTCAATAAATACAAATTGCCTATATAGGATTCTGCATTGAATAATAGTTTGTGCGACATAAATGTACAATGTTCACTTTATTTTTATTTCCTATATAATTGAAACTTTGTTAGCTCAAGTTGGTGGGGGTATTTTAATAGATTGATGGGAAATATTTTCACTTTTGTTTTGTCTAAGTATGGTGAGACTAGTAGTGCTCTTGGTAATGGGACACTAGGGTGTATATCAAGAAAAAGTGCTTTGGCAAGATATTCATTAACTAATTCCTTTAGGGGAATTATTTTAGATAAAATGTTCAAAAAAATTTCCCTAAAGGGATATTTCATCAATCAAAAGTTATGAGATAATTATCCTAAAGGGCACTTTCAATTTACCGAAGGGCACTTTCACATGACTAAGGGTCATTCCAAAAGTCATGTTACACAAAGTCTGAAGGGTATGTGCCTTTAGATCTGAAGGGTCTACTTCATGGGAAAATGCCTGAAGGGTCTACTCTGTAGGGTATTTTTGGTGGGAGAAAGGGCTATGATAGTTATCCCAAAGGGTAAGTAGTCATTTTAAAAGGGCTAAATGCTTGGGAAGATAAAATCCTGAAGGGTATGTCTATGGCAAAGGGTTCATTACAAAGAGGCTGAAGGGCACTTTTCGTAAGGCAAGGAGACTGGGAAAAATATCCCAAAGGGTAGGATTGGTAAGGCAAAGGGGTAGGGACAAATTTATGAAGGATAGGTCTCTTAGGGTAAAAGGTTCGAGACAAAAGTCCCGAAGGGTAAGTGGCCACTTCAAAATGTCCAAAAGGTCACTTTTAAAATGTCTTAAGGGTAGGTTCAAGGAGTCTGAAGGGCATGTGTCCTTTTGGGAAATTGTTGCAAGAGATTTTTTTTTGGATAAAATGTCTACAACAATTCAAATGAAGGGTCACTTCTCTTGGACAAAATGTATAAAAAAATTAGCTAAAGCGCAAGAGGGCCATTACAAAGTTCTCGAAGGGCACTTTCAAATATCTGAAGGGTACATTCAGGAAGTTTGAAGGGAATATACCCTTGATAAAACTTCTAAAGGGTAAGTCAGAGGTGAAGGGTCTACTCCGTAAGGAGTCTATCCATGAAAAAAGTCTCAAAGGATATACTTCGTAAAAGCCAAAGGGTATCCTGAAAAGGGCCGAAGGGTATGTTTAAAGGGGGGGAAAATGTCATGTCAATTACATCAGGGAAAATTCCCATAGTAAAAAAAATTGTAGACCAATTCCAGTGGGGGAATTGTTTCAAAGAAAATGTTTACAATAATTCTCCCAATAAGGATAAGGCCGCAAGAATTAATATGCATCAAAAAACCTGACAAAGACTGATAGGATGAGCTCCAAAACAATAAGTCTCAAAAGAATAAGTCCCAAGAGGATGGAAAAGATAGTCCATGAAAACATAAGTCTAAAACAATTAGCCTAAAGTAACAAACCTGATAAAACAGAAAATTTAGTCAATGAAAACTAATCTGGGACAAAAGTGATCATTTTAGAAAGACCAAAGGGTGGGTTCATAAGGTAAAGTAATTCTATTAGGGGATTCATGTTGAAATGTTATGGGTTCATGGGTGCATGCTACATGTCCTTGACTATTGAAAAATGAAGTCTTAAGCTTAATGTCGTAGGTACCCTAGAAGGTATTACAAGGCCCTTCAAACCTTTAAGGGTACCTATATACATGTTTGAAATGTATCTCCTAAGAGATACCTTCAAACTTTTGGGTCCAAAATAGAGGTTCAAATCATTTACAGGATCCCAAAATATAAGAAGCTATTCATTTTCCATAATTTTGCTCAAAACCCCCATTGCTCATTATCATTTTGTATTGTAATAAAATACATGGTTGAATATTGACTTAATTAGCTATTTTTCTCTACACGGCTATTCCATTGTGATGCATGTTTGAAATGTATCTCCTAGGAGATACCTTCAAAGTAGGATGAAGCAAGAATTGAAGTATGCAGTAAATGATATTAAAAGTTATTATTTATTTGGATTGACATAAATCATGTCAACTTAAAAAGGTTATACATTACCTTTTTAACATTTTTAGGTTTTAACATATCTCCATTCTTATGTTCTAGTATAAATATAGATTTATCTCCTACATACAAGTATAAATTGGACTAATTTTATAAATAACCTGATTAATAACTCTTCTCATGTCTTTTGAAAATATCGAGGCTAAAAAATCATACATCAATGGCTTTCCATTTTGGAGACTATGTTTCTTTCATAAATAATGGTAAGGTCATTGGTGAGAGAAGAATACACAAAGTGGCAAGTCCAGACATTGAATCTCTGGAACCCATAAATCTCACTTCCACATGCCACAATGAGGAAATACCTATTGAATGTGTAAGTGTTAATGTGACTAAAGCTTCTGATCTGACTCTACCACTTCCATTTCTTGTAGCTTTTATGGATAATTGGGGGATGTAATTAATATTTTTACTATATAGAGCACAAGAATGATGAAACACATCATAAACAAGTTTTCTATAGATAATGGCATGGAACAAAGACAAAATAATTTGAGTTTGGTTCTACATATACAACCATTATAATAATAAAACCCTTGCTTGGATTTATTTGTTTGATATATCGATGATCCTACCACATTTCAAAGCCTAAGAAAAACTTTTCTTGGGAAAAGGGTACATTTGTTGCACAAATGTACAGCTCTTACAAATGATGAAAAAATTGCATGTGGCTATGTTGAATATACACAACTAGGGGATATTTTTGGTTGCATTCATATCCTAATGTTAGAAAATGAATTGGGAATTTACATAAGGCAAGTTATATAACATTGTGAGACTTGCAGTATAGAGGTAACTGAAACATACATCGTTAGATGACTTTCAACAAAATAGTGGACATTGAGACTTGTAGAGCAATAAATTTACCATACATGACACCAAAAGAGAAATAAATTGGAAATGTTTGGAGCATAGTGGATAATGAAATCACTCTTTTCCTAACATTCCTAGCACAAAGGCATCTAAAAAAATTAACTCATGCCTACAAATACTTGGGTTGAAAAATAAATTAGCCAAACACTTCACTCAGCCAAGTGGAGTTTGATGAAAGCATAGATAGTGAGATTTCAACAATGTATGTGGATAAATATTGCACCAAAAAAAATTTTCAGTCAAGATTATCATTTGAGATTCTAAACTATGGAAATATGAAGTTGCTTGATTCGACCACAACATATAGGAGGCAACATATCTTAGATGCCCATTCTATCGGTTTGTTTAAGAAAAATAAAAACAAAACTAGCATTGATTTTTAGGGTACAAAGATTTGTTTGGAAGCTTGGCTTAAAATATATGTATTGAAGAGAAGTAGCTTTTATGACATTCAAAATTGTCACAAAAATGGGGAATGAAATGCATTCCATGCAAGGAGATTTTGACAAAAGCCACAATAGAAGACAATGGCAATTAAAGATTTGTTGGACCAAGTGGTGGATGATTTAGCAGATGTTTCTTCACAACTAATATGTTAGGTAGATATATATATCTCATGAGAAAATATTCGACATCTTTCAGCACGTTTCATTCAAGAATTTATGAGGCACCACATCAATGCACAACTAACATATATGCAATATGAGCCAATATCCCATCCAAACTTCAATAACATGTGGAGAACTAATTTTTATGATGTGACCATTACCACATCTGATGACTTTTCTAGGTGAAAAACATGCATCTTTTTGACTTAATAGAATTTATCTAGGTCCCTCTCTAGAGATCAAGAAGAGCATATCGATCAAGAATTCATGATGCATTCAAATCAAATACTTTATGCAAGATAAATATATTACACACATAAATGAATGTCAAATAAATACCCTGAAGAATGCCTCAGTGTTATTCATGACAAAGTGGAATGTAAAAAAACATTTGTGCCAAGGATAGTGACAAAAAGCAAAGTAGTTACTGATAAAATATTAGAGTTGTTAATGGCAAGGATTATAACACATGGTCATGGTGTAGGCAGATATGGGCATTTTTTTACCATACATTCTTGGAGGGTCTAACTTTACTATCACCTCATTGAACAAGTGCTTTAGGGATATGGAAGCAACAATGATCGATATTTATGGATCTTTACTATATAAACCTGGATCTTCAAAATATCCATTGTATGATGCACTTTTGTCTAACAATTGCTACCTTGAATGCAAGAAATATAGATAAGAATCAAAATCAATTGGTGCCTTCAATAAACTTCCTTCTAGGCTATAACTTCAACTATACAACTATTGTGGGGACAATAAGAACATGTACTTCCATTCATAATTATATTTAAAAAATGTCAAACCTTATATGGAACTAATGTTACATTTACAAATTCACAAAATCATGTTTTTTCTACAAGCATATGTTGTAATATTTATCTCTCCTTATCTAAAAATGTGTTTTCCTCGATGTCAAGGATGGATTTCTCCCTTCAAGACATACCCATGAGGACATCGATGACACATTTGGAAACCTATCTGAATGTATAAAGAGGAAAGATGTATAGAGTGTGGTAATAATGATGGACACTTATAGGACATGTGAAAATACAAGAAACTTCATGCCATATTTGATTGAAGAGGTAGTGGATTTCAAAGAGTATGTTAATAGTGACCAGCAGAAGGGAAAAAATGAAATATTAGGCTTGACAAAAGTTCAATACTTTATTTTATGCATGGAGCAAGGATAACCCATTATGCATTATAAAAAATCTATAAGAGATAGAAATTAGACACCCATGATTACATTATGGGGAACAAAAAAAAATGGTGAGCCAAATGTTCCAGAAGGTAATCCAATAAAAATATATTTCAAAGACTTGAAAAATAGAGAAATGTCTCAAGATTCCATTGTTACAAAAGATTCAGATATAAGTAGAAAAAAGAGTGAAAAATAAATTAAATATAACTTGAATAAGTATGTACATCAATTAAATGAATTTGGTTTGATCGAAAATAGTAAGTGGAAGGATCTAGCATATTACTTCTAAAACATCCATGACATAATGAAAGAAGACATGTTCCCTTACAAAGTTGAGTGCACAAGCGATTTTTGGCCTAGAACTCATCGCAACATACCCCTGCATAGAGATCTGCACAAAATGGTTGTTGATAGGACCCTTGATTTTGGAGTGGCATCTACATATACATATATTGGTCCAAGAAGCAAAAGAACAAAAATTGTATTTAATCTAGCTTAAGATGTGCAAGTCAAAGATATATTATTTATTAGACCTAATGATTTTACAAGAGTGGACTACACATTATGGGTTGTTAGAGCTAAAATAAATATTGAGATACTACAAACAAATGGGGATATAGAATGAAGGGTCAATGTAGCTTGGTTCATCCTAGTTCATGCAGGAAAAAAAGATGCAAAAGAAGCAAAAAATTATTTAGGCTGTTTAGACAAGAAATGGAATCCAAACCTATCTGACACATGTTTACCATCCATACTCATAGATAATATCATCTACGCTTAAAAATTAAATAAAATTTGGAGAGGTCGTACACTTGTTCTCACTAATTTTTTGAAAGGCATTGTAACAGACTATTTGAATGCATCGTCCCACTAGGCACTAACAAAAATAGCGATAAAAAGATTGGGAAATTTGAAATGGTGTTTCCTTAATTTTAGAATGAGAATTATAAATATTTTTTTCAAAATTTAGTTCATTTTTTGAGAATGTATAATTTTTTATTATTTTATTTATTTATTTATTTTTATTTCTAGAGGCACTTCACATTTTGGGTCCTAGAAAATACACTTTGGCATTTGAGTTTTATATTTTATACTATGAAAATTCATTTTTTGGTAAATGTGCATCTATTTAATAACATTTGATTGTTGACACGTCCACTTCACATTTTTGTGATTCAAAATGGTCTTCTATTTCTGCATATTCCAAATAGCCAGATCACATTTTGTGAATCATAAAAACCTCTTCAGCTTTTTGATTTTTTAAATTAAACTTCACATTTTGCATCCTTAAAAATGTTCTTCGGTAAATGGTCTTTGTAATTTGCACATCTGAGAATTTATACTTTGGTTTTTATGTTTTGTAAAATACGCTTCAGCATTCTTATGTATGCGAAAAGGTCTTTAAGGTTTATGCCTTGGAATGTCCCACTTGTGCATCAAGATTTGTTCTTAGGCGATTTTGCATATCGATAAAATCTATTATTCATCTTTTTAAAATTTTCAAATTACACTTCATATAAGCACCTGAGATTATGCCATGTGGCATAATCTTGGTGTCTTGGTTGTGTGGAGGAATGACCAGTCCAATCAAGAGTCTCTAATAATGTAATCCCCTGAGATTGCAACATACGTCATAATCTCAGTAACTAGATAATGTGGGAGATTATATTAATAATATAATAATAAAAAACCCATGATTGAAATGTGGCATGTACACAAATACAAGATAAAATTTGATGGTCATGAGAATGTCACCCAAATCAGATTAAACAAATAGTTCATGATCTACTCAACTAATGACACGTGGTATCCTAATCATCCTAGGAGTTTTAAATCACATATCACCTGAGCACTCAATTGATGTATAAATTATTTTTCCTTAATAAATAAACCACCAAGTCTTATTATCAGTAAATGCATGGCTTGTGAACTAGTTTGAATAGCTGCATAATTTGAACTTATTGCAAATATATAATATAAATATCATTTATTTGTAATAAGTCCAAGTAATTCTTGATGAAGTCTAATTTATTTATGATAGTTTTCAACTACTAATTATTTATGATCATTTTAAATGATTTAGACTTATCACAAATACATTAGACAGATGTGATTTATTTGTAATAAATCCAACTTAATCTCTATACAATCCAATTTAATGTTGATATCGTCTAATTTATTTCTAATAGTTTTCATAAATTTAGATTGTTGATAAGTCCATATTATTTACAATAGTCCTTTTGGTGTTCTTGTGAGAATCGTATTGAATTAATTAATAAATATATTAGATGTTCCATTTAATTTCTTTAATGAGAGCAGTCAAGCAACCTTTGAGTATGATCTTCTTGACTACTTAGGCATGGCATTCAACCTGTCACAATTATTATTATCCCTTGTGCAAAGTGGCATGGGAATGAGTTGGTAGAGTGGCTTGTCGCCTCAAGGATTTTTGTTATTTATATCTTATTAGTATCTATTTAGTCAAGTACTATTATATTGGCTAAATGTTATTAACTTAGTTGGCTATATTCACATTCCAATTGTAATGTATGGTTTTTAGGGATGTTAAACTATTTTCTAATGTCTACTATAAAAGATGAATAGTTTTTTTTCTTAGTTATCATTAAACAGTGAATAAATGTATAATGAAATGCTAATGAAATGAATTCATTTATATTATATACATGGTTTTAGGTAAAATATAATTCTAAATGATAACGGCCTAACATAAACTGGTTAATACATAAATGCCATATGACAAACATCTAATGACCTACTCGCAAAACACATGTTGATATGTTTATAATGTCATTATGTTAGTCAAGTGTTAAACCCTCTGATCATTTACATTGGTGCTATTTTTCTTGAACTTAGGTGGATGTAGATGTAGATGCAGAAGAAGATGGTGGAGTTAATGGAGAAAATTTTACAAGCTATGTAAGTGTTTGCTCTTTATTTTAGGAAATGCTTACGGCTCTAATGGTTGTTGAAGAGAGAATTTTATAAAAAAAAATATATAGTCCTAGGTGGGAAGCAGGGAATAAGAAACAAAAAATGAAATATGAAATAGGGGAAGGGCATAGAATGAATCAATAAACACTAAAAATGCATGTGTGTGTGTGTGTGTATACACACACACATGTGTGTGTATAAACATACATACATACATACATACATACATACATACATACATATATATATATATATATATATATTATAAACTCCTTCTACAAGCATAGCTATAGCTATATATGAATTTCACAAATAACCTCAAAAAAACACTTTCCTTATTTTTTTAGTTTGTTGTCAGCAAATGTATTCTCCTGTGAATCTTTTTTACTTCCCCTAACTACTACTTTGTCTTTTTACTAACTATCATTGCTCCACTATACTCTCCAGGCTTATATTCTCCTTTCTCCCTCTTCTTACAAGCTACTGCTTCGTGCATATATTTTATTCTACTCTATTCTGACTGCTACTACATCTAAACTCATATATTGCTCTGTTCTCCTCTTTTTTGTTGCTCTATAACACTATATTTTCATTCTATTCTCTTTTTCTATCTTCAACTGATAGCTGTCACACAAATTTCCTCCAAGCAAGTTAAACGGGCTCCAAATTCGAATTTGAAAAAAATGTATTTAATTCTTATCACTGTCAATTTTTGGAGGTAACAGGGGAGTTAGATAGGAGGTCAAAAATAACTATATTTTAACACTCCCCCTTATTTTTGACCTTCCTACCATGGTTAGTTGGACTTTTCTCAATTCTAAAACCTCCTTATAACTTCTCTTTAGCTTCCAAAATGATTTTGTATCCTTTTTATGCATGTTTGGAGCTTTTTTATTGAAGTTCATAATTGGACTGATGAAATTTGTAGCTACCCTGATGAAATCTATAGCTAGACTGATAAAATCCATAGCTGGACTATCTAAATCTATATCTAACTTACTATAATCTGTAGCTATGTTGTAGTCTATAGTTGGAATGACAAAATCCATAGCTAGACTGTCAAAATATGTAGCTACCTTGATGTAATCCGTAGCTCTATTGTAGAAGTCCAAAGCTATGTTTGAGTTTGTAGCTTTGTTGTATGAATTTGGAGCTAAATACCATAACACTATGTAGGCCTAATGTTGCTACATTTATGACCGTTTGTAGCTCTGTTGTATGAATTTGGAGCTAGATACCATAACACTATGTAGGCCTAATGTTGCTACATTTATGACCCCTAATCTTCCTCTTAGATGCATGAAAATGTCTTTAGACAAAGGCTTGGTGAAAAATCAGCTAGCTACTGATCAGACTTGCAAAAGCTAAGCTCAATGACACAATTTTTAACTAATTCTTGAATAAATTGATACTTGATTGCAATATGCTTGCTCCTACCATGAAATATGGGATTCTTTGATAATCCTATGGATGATACATTGTCACAATAGACCATAAAAGTTCTGTGCTACTCTTCATGCAAATCAAAAAGTATCCTTCCCAACCATATAGCATGGCATGTTGTTGCATTAGCTACTATATACTATGCTTCAACTATAGAAAGTGACACTATGGGTTGTTTCTTTGAATCCCAAGATATGGCTCCTAACCCAAGATGAAACACATACCCCAAAGTGTTATTTCATTCATTAAGACTACCTACCCAATCACTGTTTGTGAAACCAATAAGCTAAAACTCATCTACTGCTGCATACAAAACTTCATAATCTCTTGTTCCATTCATGTACTTCAATATCATCTTGCTCACTTGTCAATATGTCTCCTTGTGTGTCTCTATAAATCTTAATATGAGGTTGATTGCATACATGATGTCTGACCTTATTGCAGTCAAATACATTAGGCTTCCTACTAGACTCTTATAGCTTGTGGGGTCTACATTATTGATGCAATCATCTTTACACAACTTAAGATTTGTCTCGACTGGAGTGAATACAAGATTACTGTCTAGCATCTTGAACCTCTCCAAAATATCCTTTGAATATTTAGATTGGCATATGAATATGCCTTCATCCATTTACTTGACCTATATTCCAAGAAAATACTTCAAGAACCCCAAATCAGTCATCGCAAATTCATTTTTTATGGATGTTTTGAATTATTCAATTTAAGTTATTCAATGGATTGATTTGCATTACCAATCATTATTATATCATCCACATACAATAAAATAATCAAAATACCTTATTTACATGCTTTGATGCATATTATGGGCTCACTTGCACTTTTGCTAGAGTTGTTGCTCAACAAGTATGGGTCTTTATAGTTGTACCATGATCTTAGGGCTTGCTTGAGCCCATACAATGCCTTTTTCATCCTATACACTTTGTTCTCATGATTAAGAATCTCATATTTGGGTGGTTGTCCTACATAAACCTATTCTTCTAGCATTCCATTCAAGAATGTTGAATTCACATCCATTTGATGCACCTTCCATTTGTGTTGGACAACAATGGCTATGATTGTCTTTATGGTTTATAGCCTTACTATAGCTAAAAATATTTCATTATAATTGTTGGGTGAATATTTTGTTGGCCAACTAACTAGTGACCAAAATAGTTCCTATCACCACAGCATAGGGATATTGGTCGTCCAATGTTGCAGGTTTACCACATCCAAAGGGGACAAATCTCTCCTCTCATCAAAGGGAGGTTCCCTATTAAATATGTGAAGGCTATATACTATATATATAAGAACAAAGTAAGACACAGGGGTGGGTTGAATCATCCATCTCTCTTTTTTCAGAGATGATGCTAACAAACAGAGGAGAAATCCTGGGTGATTGGTGAAGGTATTTCTCTTCTTTCAAAAGTAACATTCAGCCAAGAGCCAGATCCCTTCCTGGATAGTAGAAATCTTGGTGAAGGGATAGAAGGCACTTCTCTTCTTTCAGTAGTGCTTGTTCTTACAAATAGTAGGACTCTTTCTGGTAACAAGTGACTGGTAACAAGGAACAGAGTAACCAGCAATCTAAGATGTAGCTCAAAGTCTCCACCTTGACTGCCCTAAAGGGAGATACGAAAGACAATGAGGGCACAAAGTTGTCCCAAGGTCTTTTACATAGAAACAAAAAAGAAAAACACACACTAAAGACAACTATGACAGCACAAAGTCTGAAAGTAGTTGGCTTCAGGACACCTTCCTTATCTCCTCCACTAGTTCTACTTTTTAAATCAAATAAACAAGAATGCTTTCAGAAGACAGACATAAGAACAATCTCCTAATGTACCACAAGCTATAATAGCACAAAGTCTGCAAGTAACTCGCTTTCTCATTTAATCAAAGAAATATGAACTACAATCTGAGCTCAAAGTCTCAGTAATGCCTTTCAATTTGGGCAGAGTTTCACTTTTGGTAAGGGGAAGATCTCCTTTGTAACAATAAAAGAGTTTACAATATATAGCGCTCCAAGAAAGAGTTGGGCGCTTATTTTCATGAAAAAGGTCCATGCTGAATTGAATGCCTTCAATGCACCTTCAGTTCTATCTGGAGGGACCATGTTGGAAACAGTGCATTGCCATAACTATGGTGTGTCCATTCCTCTAATATGTCTCTTCTTAGTATGGACTATCTGGTCCTTTTCCTAATGTTTATGTGGCTGTCCAATTCGCTATTACTTCATGGAATAAAAATAGGCTTGCGTCCTTGATTTGGTGTGCTCAAAAGTCTACTTGATCCATTATTTCACCTACTAAAAATTACTCTTTTGAAGATATTGCTGGTCCTTTGGTCTCACTCCTCTCTTCACTGCTTAAGCGCTTCTTTGTTCTCTAGTTGAACCATCGCTTTAATTGAACTTGCCTTTGGAATCGTCCATGTTGCTTCTTTGACAAGTGGCAAGTTTCGATGTCATGAAACTCATTAGAAACTTATGGAAAATGGGATCCACGACATGTCTTGCCTGAGCAAATTCAAAAGGGGAACACGGATGCAAACACTTGTCACATTTCACTAAGTCATAACAGGACACGTGATGTATTCTGCTTAACTTATAGAAGCTTTAGAAACCTTTTGAGGGTCCTGCAGAAGATGACACATGGCGGCTTCCACTCTGATTTATAATGGACACGTGGTGGCTTCTGTTGCACTTTGTCTTTTTCTATCGGACGTTCCTTTGGTTGGGCTTATTTCCTTCGGACAAAAGTTTGAAGGAATTCCTTCAGGCTTTGCCTTAGTCATTTTCCCGCAGAAAATACTTTCGAGAGAATTCTAACGGCTCTTTCACTTAATAATTTCCATCAGATAAAAAGTCTGAAAGAAATGTTCCCTGTCGACCTTTGAACAAATCCAAAGGAATTCTATCTTTTCAGTCAGTCGCTTGGTTCTTCCTTTACTGAGGCTGCCTTTGAACCTTTGAACCCATGAACCATTAAACTTTGAACTCTTTCGATTCAAGGTTCAATCGGTTCATTGGTTCATCCTTTGTCCATCACTTGTTCTTTCTAAGCTCTTTGATCTTCATCCCACTGGTTGAACCTGTGAACTCATTGAACCTTTTGGTTCAAGGTTCAATGGTTCAATTGGTTCATTCATTTTATTTGGCTAAGTCCTTTTGATCTTTTTGAACCAAACGTGTTGAACCATTTGGTCGTTTAACCATTGAACCCGTTGAACCTTTGAACCTTGACAAATGTGCTTAACTCTTGCTGATGACGTTGAACCTTTGAACCCATTGAACCCATTGAACCAAATTATTCCAAGGTTCAACGGTTCAATGGTTCAATCCTTGCTTAGAAGCTTGCCCATGAACTCTTTTGGTTAAACCGACTTTGAAATTGCCTAAGTGTTGAGAGCTTGCTTCTTTCCTGCAGAGTCCGTAGAAATCAACCTGTGAAGCTCGTAGAACTTGGCCTACAGAGTCCATAGACTCAAGCCTGCAGAGTCCGTAGATTCAAGCTTGCAGAGTCTGTAGATTTTTGAGAAGCTTGAAAAATGAGGAATTTGAATGCTCAGAACAAATTTCAAAAAGGGAAGAGACAATTTTGGTCTGTAGGACCACAATAGTTCAAATGTTGTCCCAAAAATGAGTGATATTTTTGGGGACAACAGCTGACTCCAATTGGGAAACTTCCTTCAGTTGAAAACTTGGAACAACTGAGGGGAGTAGAAACCAGAATCTCTGGTGCCTTGAAGTATGCCATTGGGCTATGGAGTCATGCTACCCAAAAATAAAGGCTCCAAAAAATGAAAATGAAAAGCACAAAATAGAACTAAAGATTATACCGATATACATATGTAAAGATGATCTTATCTAATGCCTCAAGATTTGAAGCGCTTCAGATTTCACCCACTGTGAGATAGTGAAAATGGTGTGCCATCCTGATAAACTAGTAGGAAACTATTTTGTCCCCAAAAATGGTGACGGGCGAATGGAACTCTCCACCAAGAAACCAATTTTTTGTTCTTCCTCTTGGCTCTTTCTTCTTTTTGCCCCATGGTAGGACGTGGTCTTCAATCTAAAAACCATAACTCCTTGCTCTCTTGGCAAAGAGTTCCTTTTGCTGACTTCGGAGTATAGCAGTATGGTTTACCACCATAGCTTGTTTTTCTATTGGTCCAGTCCAACACATGTTTTTATTGTCAGCACCAAATTCCTGACAAACCATCAGCTCAACATCTCCTTTGGTGTGAAGGAGTTTGATATCTTCATCCTGAGTAGTCTTCAATTCGAGCAATAGAGATTCACATCTAGCTGTGTTGTTGGTGTTCCTGAACTGCAACTTGCATGAAGGAAAAATATCTCCTTGAGGAGATATCAACACAGTCCCGACTCTAGCGTTAGTGTAAAAATTGCTGCCATCAGATTCTAAGATCCAAGCATCATTAGAAGCTAATCTTCTATCAAATTTCTCTTCATTAGAGATGGAAGATCCTTCTTGATTTATACTGCACCCTACCAATTCTTTTGATGTCTTGTTTGGATCAAATCTTGGATTGCCAGCTACAGGACTTTCATCAGCTGAGACATGAGCATCCTCTGTGGTCAAGAAGTAATTACCCCTACTTGATGGCTCAAACAGAATTTAAGCTACAGGGCCTGACGTTTGGGTGACTACAATTTTTACCTCAGACAGGTCCACACCTAGTTCTCCACCAATGTCCAATTGCTCAGGATTGGCTTGCAGGGATTCAAACTCAGTCATTTGAATTTTGGATTTCTTGACATGATCAATCATGTCAAATGACTGAGATGGACTTGGAAGAGAGGATGGGAGTTCATCCCTTTAGTTTTTGGAAGGGGGAGGACTGATCTGCGAAGTTGAAGTAGAAGGTGTAGAGATGTTTGATGCACTTACTTTTTTGGTAATCATTAGGTCCTTCGATTGAAAAAGAAGAGGGGTTCTCTGCTCAGTAATTGAGATTGCTAGTTGAGGTCACTCCTCTGTCTTCTCTTTATCGACCTGTTGGGCTGACTGATTCTCAGATCAGGTGAATACTGCGTATGATCTTTCAACTGCTTCACCTTCACTTTTGGGTTCATCCTAGTAATTTAGGAAACTAATGTGGGAGTCACCAGCTAATTCTTCTTGATCCTCTGTGAAGAGATTAGCGTAATTTTCTTGCTCAAACTCAAGTTGGAAAGAGAAAGCATGTTCTGTTTCTAGATATCCAATTGCTGAGTGGGTTGGAGATGCTTCAAGGGCAAGGTTTCTCTATGGGGGAGGAAGACGATTTGGTTGCCCTTGACTTCTGGCAGCATTACCTTGATATGATTGATTGGGGAATGTCCTCCTTAGTACATCTCTGTATAGAGGAGTAGAAGACATACCTTGGGACATTTGCCTTTTCAAGGCTAGCAGTTCATTTGCCAACTTTTGCACCATCTGATCCATGGTGCCTGTAGATGGATACTCAGAAGATGAAGAGGATTTACCTCTATTAGGATCTCTCCTTATCTTTTTTGCCAAGATAAGGTCATCTTCTAGCTTAGTAGCCAAGTCCCAAGCAGCAATAAGGTCTATGTGTCGATTCCGTCTCAGTAAGAAACTCACTTCAGACAGCTGTGAGTTGATGAAGAAACACTTGAGATTCTGAGGTGTCGGCTGGGCGATCATGGGAATCATGTGCCTTAGCTTATCAAACCTGGAAATGAAGTCCCTCATAGGTTCATGGGGCTCCTTTTTCATCTATGTGAGCTGGGCTAGAAAGGCATGTGCATCTTCTGCAAGCTTGAACCTTGCTTCGAACTTGGCTTTAAGTGTGTCCCAGTCAGTCACTGATCCAGTTTGAAGATGGTAGAACCACTCTGCAGCAGCACCTTGTAGGGTCTCCATAAAAATCTTAACTGCCACGTCTTCAAATTCCACCCCTATCACACCACAGGCTATGTTAAATTCTATAATATGTTCATCAGGGTGAACTCTCTCAGCTCCAAAGAATTTAGAGAAATTCTTTCTTGAGCTGCATGGAAGTTCATGCAGAGGTGGAGTTAAATTCAGTGGACCAAAAGAGTTACCCTAGGGGTCTTGAGCCATGATTTGATTATGAAAAATAGGGATAACAAATCTGGGTGGAGTGGCCAAATTATAGAACAAAAATGGAAAAGAACTGGCCTTGCTTCAGCTTGAGGCTTAAGGCTTCAGACTGCGTACTCTTTCCAAGCAGCTCTGGTTTTGCAGACCAGATAAAATAATGGAGATGGAGGAAAATGGTAAGGCTATAATGATAATGGGTAAGACACAGAACGGAGTCGCCAGAGTATGTAATGGATAAAGGTAGGGACCGCTTCAATCAAAAAATTGAGGCTTCAGACTGCATGTTCATCCCCAGCGGAGTCGCCAAAAACTGTTAGGTGAATATTTTGACGACCAGCTAACTGGTGACCAAAATAGTTCCTATCACCATAGCATAGGGAGATTGGTCATCTAATGTTGCAATTTTACCACATCCAAAGGGGACAAATCTCTCCTCTCATCAAGGGGAGGTTCCCTATTAAATATGTAAAGGCTATATATATATATATATAAGCAGAAAGTAAGACATAGGGGTGGGATGAACCATCCATCTCTCTTTTTTTAGAGATGATGCTAACAAATAGAGGATAAATCTTGGGTGATTGGTGAAGGTACTTCTCTTCTTTCAGAAGTAACATTTAGCCAAGAGCCAGATCCCTTCCTAGATAGTAGAAATCTTGGTGAAGCGACAGAAGACACTTCTCTTCTTTCAGTAGTGCATGTTCTTGCAAATAGCAAGACTCTTTCTAGTAACAAGTGACTGGTAATAGGGTAACAGAGTAACCAGCAATCTAAGATGTAGCTCAAAGTCTCGACCTTGACTGCCCTAGAGGGAGATACGAAAGACAATGAGGGCACAAAGTCATCCCAAGGTCTTTTACACAGAAATAGAAAATAAAAACACACACTGAAGACAACTATGACAATGCAAAGTCTGAAAGTAGTTGGCTTCAGGACACCTTCCTTATCACCTCCACTAGTTCTACTTGTTAAATCAAATAAACAAGAATGATTTCAGAAGACAGACATAAGAACAATCTCCTAATGTAGCACAAGCTATAATAGCACAAAGTATGCAAGTAACTTGCTTTCTCATGCAATCAAAGAAATATGAACTATAATCTGAGCTCAAAGTCTCAGTAATGCCTTTCAATTTGGGCAGAGTTTCACTTCTAGTAAGGGGAAGATATCCTTTGTAACAATAAAAGAGTTTACAATATATAGCGCTCCAAGAAAGACTTGGGCACTTGTTTTCATGAAAAAGGTCCATGCCAAATTGAATGCCTTCAATGCGCCTTCAGTTCTATTTAGAGGGACCATGATGGGAATAGTGCATTGCCATAACTATGGTGTGTCCATTCCTCTAATATGTCTCTTCTTGGTATGGACTGTCTGGTCATTTTCCTAATGTCTGCGCAGCTGTCCAATTCACCATTACTTCATGGAAGAAAAACAGGCTTGCATCCTTGATTTGGTGCGCTTAGAAGTCTACTTGATCCACTATTTCACCTACTAGAAATAACTCTTTTGAAGATATTTTTGGTCCTTTGGTCTCGTTCCTCTCTTCACTGCTTAAGCGCTTCTTTGTTCTCTAGTTGAACCATCTCTTTAATTGAACTTGCCTTTGGAATCGTCCATGTTGCTTCTTTGACAAGTGGCAAGTTCCGTTATCATGAAACTCATTAGAAACTTATGGAAAATGGGATCCACAACACGTCTTGCCCGAGCAACTTCAAAAGGGGAACACGGATGCAAACACTTGTCACATTCCATTCAGTCATAACAAGACACATGACATATTCTGCTTAACTTATAGAAGCTTTAGAAACTTTTTGAGGGTCTTACAGAAGATGACATGTGGCGGCTTCTGCTCTGCTTTATAATGGACACGTGGTGGCTTCCATTGCACTTTGTCTTTTTTCATCAGGCATTCCTTTGGTCGGGCTTATTTCCTTTGGGCTTTGCCTTAGTCATTTTCCCATGGAAAATACTTTCAAGAGAATTCAAACGGCTCTTTCACTTAATAATTTCTTTCAGACAAAAAGTCTGAAGGAAATGTTCCCTGTCGGCCTTTGAACAAATCCGAAGGAATTCTATCTTTTCGGTCAGTCGCTTGGTTCTTCCTTTACTGAGGCCGCCTTTGAACCTTTGAACCCATGAACCATTGAACTTTGAACTCTTTCGGTTCAAGGTTCAATCGGTTCATTGGTTCATCCTTTATCCGTCACTTGTTCTTTCTAAGCTCCTTGATCTTCATCGCATTGGTTGAACCTATGAACTCGTTGAACCTTTTGGTTCAAGGTTCAATGGTTCAATCGGTTCATTCTTTTTATTTGGATAAGTCCTTTTGATCTTTTTGAACCAAATGTGTTGAACCATTTGGTCATTGAACCTGTTGAACCATTGAACCCGTTGAATCTTTGAACCTTGACAAATGCACTTAACTATTGCTGCTGACGTTGAACCTTTGAACTTATTGAACCCGTTGAACCAAATTGTTCCAAGGTTCAACAGTTCAATGGTTCAATCCTTGCTTAGAAGCTTGTTGATGAACTCTTTTGGTTGAACCGACTTTGAAATCGCCCAAGTGTTGAGAGCTTGCTTCTTTCCTGCAGAGTCCTTAGAAATCAACCTGTGAAGCCCATATAACTTGGCCTGTAGAGTCCATAGACTCAAGCCTGTAGAGTCCGTATATTCAAGCCTACAGAGTTCGTAGATTCAAGCCTGTAGAGTCCGTAGATTTCTGAGAAGCTTGAAAAATGAGGAATTTGAATGCTCAAAACAAATTTTGAAAAGGGAAGAGACAATTTTGGTCTATAAGACCAAAATAGTTCAAATGTTGTCCCAAAAATGAGTGATATTTTTGGGGGACAACAATAATCATGTCCAGACCTTTGCTTGTAGCCCTTCACCATGAGCCTTACCTTATGCCTCTCTATCTTGCCTTCAGGAGTAGTTTTTATCTTGTACACCCACTTAACTGCTATGACCTCTTTTCCTTTTGGTAAGTCAACTAACTCCCAAGTTAGATTTCTCTCTATGGTGTGCACTTCTTCATCCATAGCCTCACACCACTTGTTGTTCTTGACTGCTTCTTCAAAGTAGATTGGATTAGCTGATAGAAAGAGTGCATAATTCATAGTTTCATCCTCATTTTACCCATACCTTGATCACTCATAAACTTCTTGCAAGCTCCTTGTCCTTCTCATTGATTTGAGTTGGAGGAGGATGTTGACTCTTGAACAGCTCCTTCACCTCCATGATGGTTGTTTCCATTAGATGAATCATCCCTATGTGAAATAGAGGTCCAACTTGGTGCATTAGTAATTGTACCACCCATTATTTTAGATTCAATAAAAGGTCCACCAGCCCTTGTTTCCACATGCTCTTCTTCTTGTCTCTCTTCCCAAGCTTCATGCTCAATGAATTGAACATTTCGATAGATTATGAGCTCTTTGGTGATGGGATTATACAATAGGTATGTTTTTGATTGGTCACTACACCCTATGAAAATACACTTCTCACCTTTGTCATCACATTTCGTCCTTCTTTGTTTGGGCATGTGTGCATATGCTACACAACCGAACACTTTAAGGTGTTCTACACTTGGATTCTAGTTGCTTAATGTTTCTTGATGTATCACATCCCTAACAATCTTTGTCATATATATATTCAACAAGTACATGGTTGTTGCTACAACTTCAGCCCAAAAATCATTAGGCAAACCTTTTGTCTTTAGCATGCTCCTTGCCATCTCTTGGATCGTCTTATTATTCCTCTCAACCACACCATTTTGTTGTGGTATATACCTGGTTGTAAATTGTTTCTTTATGTCATGATCCTTGTAAAAATTTATGAACTCATTGGAGATATACTCTCCCCCTCTATCTGTCCTCAAAATCTTGATGTAGTGGCCACTTTGCTTCTCCACCATGGCCTTGAATTGCTTGAAGGTCTCAAATGCTTCCATTCTATTCTTCAAGAAGTCTACCCATAGCTTTCGACTGTAGTCATCTATGAATGTCATAAAATAGACATTCTTGGATAGAGAGGGGGTCTTCATTGGACCACACAAGTTCGAATGGATCAACTTTAAAGGAGATCTATCTCTCCATGCCTTACCCACAAGAAATGCACTCCTATGTTGCTTCCTCAATATGTATCCTTCACACACTTTGTTTGGTTGTTCTATAAGGGGCAGATCCTTCACCATGTGCTTCTTGTGAAGAAGGTTCCACCCTTTAAAGCTCAAATGATCGTAGCTAAGATGCTAAAGAGTAGACTCATCTACTATCATTATTTTAAACGTTGTTATGAGCTCACTTTGCATTCTCAATGGAAACATTCGATTAATTATCATCTTGACTGTTGCAATCTACCTATTGTAGCCACTCCTATCAAATATGATGCACTCACCATTCTCAAATATGATCTTATACCCCTTTTTCACAAGCTACAAATGCTGATAAGGTTGTGTTTCAACCTGGGTACATAGTAAACATTATGGATTTACCTTTTATCACCTTGTTTAGTGTGGATTGAAATGTTGCCTATGATGGGAACATTATCAATGGTTCTCATCTTCACCTCTAATTTTATTATTTCATCTATGTCATTGAACATCTATTTGTTCCCACGTGGTTGCTACAACTATTATCCAAGTACCATATTTACTTGCTAATTTGCTCAATAATGTTACATATATTCAACAAGTACATGGTTGTTGCTACAACCTCAACCCAAAAATCATTAGGCAAACCTTTTGCCTTTAGCATGCTCCTTGCCATCTCTTGGATCGTCTTATTATTCCTCTCATCCACACCATTTTATTGTGGTATATACCTGGTTGTAAATTGTTTCTTTATGCTGTGATCCTTGTAAAAATTTATGAACTCATTGGAGATATACTCTCCCCCTCTATCTGTCCTCAAAATCTTGATGTAGTGGCCACTTTGCTTCTCCACCATGGCCTTGAATTGCTTGAAGGTCTCAAATGCTTCCAGTTTGTTCTTCAAGAAGTCTACCCATATCTTTCGATTGTAGTCATCTATGAATGTCATAAAATAAACATTCTTGGATAGAGAGGGGGTCTTCATTGGACCACACAAGTTCGAATGGATCAACTTTAAAGGAGATCTATCTCTTCATGCCTTACCCATGAGAAATGCACTCTTATGTTGCTTTCTCAATATGCATCCTTCACACACCTTGTTTGGTTGTTCTATAAGGGGCAACCCCTTCACCATGTGCTTCTTGTGAAGAAGGTTCAACCCTTCAAAGCTCAAATGATCGTAGCTAAGATGCTAAAAAGTAGGCTCATCTACTATCATTATTTTAAACGTTGCTATAAGCTCACTTTGCATTCTCAATGGAAACATTTGATTAGTTGTCATCTTAACTACTGCAATCTACCTATTGCAGCCACTCCTATCAAATATGATGCACTCACCATTCTCAAATATCATCTTATACCCCTTTTTCACAAGCTACCCAATGCTAATAAGGTTGTGTTTCAACTTGGGTACATAGTAAACATTATGGATTTGCCTTTTATGACCTTGTTTAGTGTGGATTGAAATGTTGCCCATGATGGGAACCTTATCAATGTTTCTCATCTTCACCTCTAATTTTATTATTTCATCTATGTCGTTGAACATCTCTTTGTTCCCATTCATGTGGTTGCTACAACTACTAGCCAAGTCCCATGTTGACTTACCATTTTGCTCAGCAATGTTACATGTTATAAATAGTCTTCCTCCTTTTTCATTCCTATTAGGTTCAGCATCTTGTGTATGTGAGAAATTAAAATTATGTCTATTCATGTCATACTTGTCATTTCTACACTCACTAGCATAGTGTCCATACTTCTTGCAATAATAACATTGGACATTATATTTATCATACCTTTATGTAGATCTTTCTCTAAAAGTGTTGTTACTCCTTCCTCTTCCTCTTCTATATGGCTCTTGATGGCTATGTCTTCCACCTTCTTGATTGCTACAAGTTCTTCATCTACCTTTATTATTTGATACTCTTCCCCTTCCTTTCACATTCACATTGGTCTTGAATGCTTGCTCATTGGAGGAGGTGGTTGACCTATTCAACCTTTGTTCATGGGTTTGCAAAGAACCCATTAACTCATCCATCGTCATTTGCCTCAAATCTTTTGACTCTTCTATTGCAACCACTATAGGTTCAAATCTAATTGGAAGGTTCCTCAACACCTTCTCAATGATCCTATGATCTTCAAGGGTATCATGACATGTCTTCATTTGATTGACAATGTTCATTGTCCTTATGAAAAAGTCATTGATAGACTCATTCTGCTTTATTTGTAGGGTCTCAAAGTCCTTCCTTAAGAGCTACAACTTGACAAGCTTTACCTTGTCACTCCTTTGATAGGCATTTTGAAAAATTTCTCATGCTTGTTTGGAATGAACAATTGTTGTTATCCTAGGAAAGATGGAATCAGCTAATGTCATTTGTATATAGCTAAGTGCCTTAGCATCCGTTCTTGTATTCTCCTTTAACACATTCTTTTGTGCTTAAGTTAATGCATTTAAGGTTGCCATGCCTGTAACTTCATTATATCCAACTTCAACCAACTCCCATAGCTCTTGAGAGTTGAATATTGTTTTCATCTTGATGGTCCACACATCACAGTTTTTTCCATCAAACATAGGGGGTTGTTGCCGTGACCCTGAGCTCTATGTTGTCATGTCTGAATGAACTCACAACTTAGTTGCCCTTCACCAACAGCTCTAATACCAGTTGTTGGAAATGCTTACAGCTCTAATGGCTATTGAAAAGAGAATTTTACAAAAAATATATGCAGCCCAGGTAGACAATAGGGAATAACAAACAAAAAATGAAATATGAAATAAGGGAAAGGCAGAGAATGAAGCAATAAACACTAAAAATACATATATATATACACACATACACATTAAAAACTTCTTCTACAAACACAGCTACAACAATATATAAATTACACAAATAACCTTAAAAAAAACACTCTCTTTATTTCCTTTAGCTTGCTATCAGCAAATATTTTCTCCTATGTTTATTTTCTACTTCCCATGATTGTTGCTTTGTCTTTTTGTTGAGTGATGTTGCTTCACTATACTCTCAAAGGTTATATTCCCCTTTCTCTCTCTTCCTTTAAGCTATTGTGTGCATATATTTTCTTCTACTCTATTCTGACCGCTGTTGCATATAAATTCATCTGCCGCTCTATTCTCGTTTTTGCTGCTTTGTAACACTATATTTTCATTTTATTCTCTTTTTCTGTCTTCAACTAACAGTTGTCACACAAATTCCCTCCAAGTTAAACGGGCTCCAAGGAAAAACTGCATTTAATTCTTATCGCTGTCACTTTTCGGAGGTAATAGGGGAGTTAAGTAGGAGGTCAGAAATAACTATATTTTAACATTTATAAGCTTTTTTTTTTGGGGGACGGGGGGGGGGGTCTATTTCATATAATTGGGATTTTAGCAATTACATTTGATATTCAAAGAGTTTTTCAAGCCTGCGGTTTGGATTTTAGCAATTACATTTGGCATTCAAAGAGTTTTCCAGGCCTGCAGTTTTTTGTTATTTGATCGGTTGAGTGCATATTAGGGATTTTTACTGAGCATTTCTTTTCAGCCTTGGGCCATCACTAGGTGGAATCCATGATAGTGCAGAATTTGAAAATGTTATACATTTAACTTGAGTCCTGTGGGTAGAGCGATGCCATGCCTTGGGAAAGATTCGAGTCAATGTTGGCAGCCAGGAAAAACGAAAGAAGAATGGCGTCATGGCATTGAGCAAGGAGAAATAATTTGAAGGCCAAGTTTCAAGTACAGCTACTGCGTATCTGGGTGAAAGTAAAACCATTAAAGATCATCTTCCTTCTATTGCATAGTTAGCACAGTGTAAAACCCAGGGTCTTCATTTACAGGCAGGTTACTGTTAGCGTCAATTTCTCCTCCAATTGGGGCAGTCCAACGAAGCTAACTGCTGTGTAACTAAGCTAACTAATGCAGAGCAGTTCCCTTGTTTTCTCCGCCATTCATGCAAATAATGATGCGATGGTTAAACAGCAGTTGACTCTGCTTTTTCATTTGTTAACCGCTTCTCCTTGCTGCGTTTGAGAAGCTTTTGTAACCTTTATTAAGGCTAAGGTTTTTTTTTTAATAATTATGAAGGAAATATCATTGTATCTGGAATTTCTTTCTTGCTCTGCCTTTCTGTACTCTGTTTTTCTTGCTGCTCTGTTTTTTTCTTTCAGATTGATGTAGCTATAGCTTCAAATTTTACATGGTATCAGACCCTGGTTGCCAGAAAAAAGAAGTATAGTATTTTTTTTTGCAGATATAGAAGATCAGAGCTGAAAAATGGAATGTTCACCCTCTGCGATTCTCACACCATACAACTATTTTGATTGGAAGCCAAAGATTCTACTTCAGCGCAGAAGTAGAGGCCTCTATCAGATAGTTATGAATACAGAGGTTGAACCCAATCCAGCAGTTGAAAAATCCAAATACTTCAACCGCATGGATGAAGCATTTGGTTTGCTATGCTTATCCATCTCTCCAGAATTGTTGTTTCATGTTGAGGCATGTACAACTCCAAACCAAGTTTGGAATACATTGGAGACTCTTTTTGGAAAGCAAGATGAAATGCGGGGTCATATCCTTGAAAATGAGCTCAACTCATTAGATCCAAGGATTTTTGATAATATTCAAGATTTCTTCACAAAGTTCAAGGCCTTATTGCTTTAGCTCAAAGGATCTGGTATTGACAAATCCAAGGAAAAAAGCAAATTAATCCTTTTTATTCTATCAAAGTTGGGTCCAAAATATGCAGTATTTGTCTCTACTTTCCACACAGTTAGGCTCACAATAGGAGCAACTTGGAAGATGCCCACACTGGATACCTTCATTGAGTCTCTAGTACATGAGCAGGATAAGCTTATAAAGATGGGCACATTGAAGAATTCCAAAGCTCATGCACTTGTTGTGCATGCAAGTGGGAAGAACAATTCCAAATCCAACCAACAATTCAAAGGCAAAGAAAAAAAGGATTCATATCCAAGAAAGGAAGGCAATCCCAAACCTCCAGATGGATCTACTGGCTCAAAAGAAAAGGACAAAAAGGGCAAATCAAAGTGCAGTTATTGCCACCGTGGGTACCATCCAGAATCATCATGCATGAAGAAGACCATTGATCTCATGGCTCAGACACTTCAACAACATAATCTTGGTAGCCTTATCCCTGAGAGTGCCAAGAAGAAGCAGGAAGAAAAAGCCCCTGAAACAAGAGACAATGCTCATGCATTGATTGCTATTCATTCTTCTTCAGATGCATGGATCATAGACTCTGGAGCTTCACACCACATGGCAGCCACAAAAGAAGCTCTTTCTTCTTTGAAACCATATTTTGGTTCTCCTATTCTCATGGGAGACAGTTCTCCTGTAGAGGCAACTGGAATAGGGAGGGTAGAGGTTGGAATTGGAAGTTTTGAGAATGTCTTACATATTCCAAAGCTTTCTGTTAATCTTCTTTCTGTGTATCAAATGACACATACTGGAACCGGTAGGAGAGTTGAATTCACCCTTGATTCAGTCACCATATTTGACATGCAAGACAACTCCAAAATTGTTGTTGGTAAGGCAAATCATCAATCTCATTTGTACACTTTTTCTGATTTTGTTGCTAAATCAGATTCTAGTTTACTTCTAACACATGCAAATGATGAAAGTAGAATTTGGCATGAAAGATTTGGTCATTTAAATTTTAGATACATGCAACAACTTAACAAACAGGGAATGGTTAAAGGCTTGCCAGCCATTAGACTTTTTTGATGGAATTTGTGAAGGATGTGCTCTTGGAAAGCATCCACAAGAAAAGTTTCCAAAGGGGAATGCATGGAGAGCCTCCTCTCCTTTAGAGCTTGTTCACAACGATCTTATGGGTCCATTTCCTGAACCTTCCATGAGCAAAGCCAGATATGTGTTAACATTCATTGATGATTACACAAGATACACATGGGTGTATTTTCTCAAATTCAAATCTGAGGTGTTTGAGAATCTCAGGATTTTCAAAGCCCATGCAGAGAAGCAGTCTGAGAAAATGATCAAGATCCTCCGCACAGATAATGGAGGGGAGTATGTCAACAATGATGTCCAACATCTTTGTGATGAAGCAGGAATACAATTGCAGAACACAGTTCCATACACTCCACAGCAAAATGGGGTAGCTGAGAGAAAGAACCGATCTTTGAAAGAGATGGCTAGCTGCATGTTGCATGCTAGGTCCCTTCCCTCCAAATTGTGGGTTGAAGTAATCAACTGTGCTTCGTACATACAAAACATATCTTTTCACAAATCTGTCACAGGACAAACACCTTTTGAAGCATGGAGAGGCAAGCAACCAAAAGTCACACATTTCTGCATCTTTGGATCCTGTGCTTGGGCATGCATTCCTGAAGATAAGAGGAAGGCTTTGGAGCCTCAAAGCAAAGAATGCATCTTTGTTGGATATCCAGATGGTGTAAAGGGATACATACTACTAGATCTTTCCACAGAAACACTCTTCATTGAAAGGAGTGTCTACTTTGATGAAAATCTTCCACATGCATCTCAGGTACAACATGCTACCACCTCTATGCTTCCTCATCTTACAAATCTCAAAGATACATGCAATCATTCTGATCTTATTTCAGATATTTCTGAATCTGATTCAGAGGAACATGAGCATGCATATGCTGATCCACAACCAATCCTTGATTTGGATTCGAGTGATGATTCAGTATCCCATGTGGAAAATCAAAGAACTAGGAGCTTAGCTGATATATATGAAGTCCTTCATGCACTCTCAGCTACCGAGCCCATCATGCCGATGTATGCTTATGTGGTTCTAGCATCTGACCCTCAAACTTATGCAGAAGCTACAGGGAATCCGCTTTGGGAAGCAGCCATGGATGAGGAGTACAACTCCCTCATTGCAAACCAAACTTGGGATTTGGTTCCACTTCCTTCCAATCGCAAGCTTGTCAGATGTAAATGGGTCTATAGGACAAAGAAATCAGCAGATGGACATGTGAGCAGATACAAAGCACGGTTGGTCGCCAAAGGTTTTCAACAAGTTCATGGCATTGACTATGATGAGACTTTTGCTCCAGTGGCAAAAATGGACTCCATTCGATTGGCTCTTGCCATTGCAGCATCAAGAAGGTGGGAGGTTCATCACATGGATGTGAAGAATGCATTTCTTCACGGTGATCTTGAGGAGGAGATCTACATGGAGCAGCCACAAGGGTATATACAAAACTCCTCATTGGTATGTAAACTCAAGAAGTCACTCTATGGCCTCAAGCAGGCACCTAGAGCTTGGTATGCTAAAATGGATTCTTATCTTCTGTCTCAAAATTTCATACGATGCAAATCTGATCCAAATGTTTATATGCTAAGAACCTCTGATTCTTTGTTGCTCATAGTACTCTATGTAGATGATCTACTAATAACAGGTGATTCACCCACCGCCATTGCAGCAATTAAAACTATTTTGCATGATAGATTTTCTATGACAGACATGGGTCTCCTACATTTTTTTCTTGGCCTTGAAATCAGCCAGAATCAATCAGGAATCACAGTTGCTCAATCCAAGTATGCACGAGATCTCTTGGTTCGGTTTCACATGACTGACTGCAAGTCAGCTGTCACACCTTTCCTATCAGGGGTCAAGCTTGAAGATGGCAAGGATACACCATTGGTTGATTGCACACGCTACCGTCAACTTGTGGGGAGTCTTCTTTATCTCACTCACACTCGTTCAGATCTCTCATATGCAGTGGGGGTTGTTTCTAGATACATGCAAAAGCCGCATGAGCTACATTGGAAGGCTGCCAAGCGTATACTTTGCTATGTCCAGGGAACCATTTGCTATGGGATTCATTATTCAACAAGTTGTGCTTTGAATCTCATTGGCTACACTGATTCTGACTGGGCTGGTGATAACATTGATCGCAAGTCCACTTCAGGATATGTTCTTAGTTTGGGATCAGGGCCCATTTGTTGGTCAAGTAAGAAGCAATCTACCATTGCTTTATCATCAACAGAGGCTGAATATAGATGTGCAGTCAACGCTACCATTCAAGTCATTTGGTTGCAACACTTCCTAACTGAGCTTGGTATCCTCTTTCATCGTCCGACTGTCATTTGGTGTGACAATCAGAGTACACTGAAGGTTTGTAGAGATCCCATACAACGGCAACGGACCAAACACATCGAGATCCATATGCACTTCATCCGCGAATTGATACATGATGGAGTCATCAACTTGCAGTACTGTGCCACTTCTAAACAAATTGCTGACATCTTCACGAAGACATTCACTGAGTAAAAGTTTCATTTTCTACGAGACCTTCTTGGTGTGAAGAACACTGCAACACAATCGCTGCCATGTGCAGTTGGTGTCTCTTTTGAGGGGGGGTTTTGTTCCCACAGGGTTTTCCCTCTTTCCTCTTTTTTTTTTTCTCTTCTCCTTAATTAGCTTAAGGGGGGGTGTTAGCGTCAATTTCTCCTCCAACAGGGGCAGTCCAACGCCAAGCTAACTGCTGTGTAACTAAGCTAACTAATGCAGAGCAGTTCCCTTGTTTTCTCCGCCATTCATGCAAATAATGATGCGATGGTTAAACAGCAGTTGACTCTGCTTTTTCATTTGTTAACCGCTTCTCCTTGCTGCGTTTGAGAAGCTTTTGTAACCTTTATTAAGGCTAAGGTTATTTTTTAATAATTATGAAGGAAATATCATTGTATCTGGAATTTCTTTCTTGCTCTGCCTTTCTGTACTCTGTTTTTCTTGCTGCTCTGTTTTTTTTCTTTCAGATTGATGCAGCTGTAGCTTCAAATTTTACAGTTACCACTCTTTTTTCATTAAGCATTTTGCAAGTTTTTAAATTCCTTGAGATACTGCAATTTTTTTAAAGTTTATTACAGCTATTTTACTTGCTGGAGATGCTGAAAGCCGCAGAGGACATGAAGGAGGAATTGGTAATGGCAGCAGTGCTAGCAGAGGTGTTGGTGGTGAATTTGATGGCAGAGGTGGTGTTGCTGGAAGATTTGGTAGAAAAATAAAACAATTAGAATGTTATTCTGAGGCAGGTGCTACATCCGCAGCATGACACTTGTTTCATTTTTCATCCCATGTTTCAGTCGTCCTTGCCTTCGTTTTATTCCTCAAGAGTTGGTGTAGGAAGAAGAAGATGGAGAAGTGTTTTGTCATGCAAGAAATTCATTCGGCTTTGTGGTTGGCATTTAAGCTCCTCTAAGAGCTTTCTGTTATGAATCTCTCTCTCAGAAGGTATTTAATCCCTCATCTTTGTTTGCCCTGAATTTTATCAGGCATTGTATTAGTGAAGGTTTGTTGAATGAAGTTGATAGAATTTGGAATGAAGACAAGCCTTTAGACCATGCCACCCAACTCTTTATCCTCAACTATCTCTAGAATAAGAGGAACGTACTACTAAAGCCCAACTGCTTGCTATGGATAGTGAGTTGTTTTTATTTTTTTTATTTTTTTTCCTTGACCAAAAACTAGACTCTGTCTTGAAGTTGTTGAAGGGCTCTCCTCGGGGAACATCTTGGTGGTAGATGTGGGCATGATTGGTAACCCTTTTTCAGTTCATGGGTTGTCCTTTATTTCTGATACTAGAGTCGACACATTTTTTTATGGATTGGCCTTTGTAGAAGGATTAGAAGGTGGTGGAATGGTGGAGGGAAATTTTGAATCTAGGTAATATTTCTTTTAATCTTGTGTTTGGGAAAGGTAAATAAGTGAAGTATCTTTTTTGATTCTTTGAATGTTACGGATGTAAGAATGGCTTTTTGGTTTTAAGTGGGTTGTGTTGAAGAAATTAATTTCAGAAAGTTTACAGTTTCATCATACTTTTATTTCAAGAGAATATGTTTTGTTGATCTTTGTATTTGTTTGTTTAGTAGTAAACTTATGAGGTTTGGAGATTTTATTGGGCGAGTTTCTTCTTTATGGTGTTTTCATTATGCACTTCTAAAATGCAATGGCTTTAAAATTTTTGGTGGTGTTCGTTATATTTTGTTTTTGTTAGCTCCTTTCTATTTTTTGGGAGTTGTTCTTGATAATTGGCTTTTGTGGACTTTTTTTTTTTTGATATTGTGATCTTTTGAATTGTTTCCTTTACGCTATTTTTGTAGTTAATTTTTTTATTCGGTGTGCTTGTGACATTTTTTTGGTATTTTAGGATAAGCACTGCTCTTCCCTTATTCAAATTTATTCTTTCCAAGAAAATTTTAACACATTATATATTTTAAAATTTTTACAAAGAAAAAATGAAGGGTGAGAAGCCTAAGCCCCAAATGGCAGATTGTCATTACATGTAATGCAAAAGTGATAATAGATGATATAATTCATCTTAAACTTTAATTACTATGTACATTTTTATATTGGTTGTCAAAGCTTTATTATATTTCCAATTAAATTTCAGGATAATGAATATATAAATATAAATTATCACCAAAACATGAAATTAAAATGTTTGGTAAAATACTTATAATTTATTATAACTTTTTTTAAAAGAAAAATTTTAACTTAATATAAAACATACTGTTTATTAGTTTTGATCTGAAACATTCTTTTAAAAAAATATTATAAAAATAAAAAATCATAAAATATTGTGATGCAACCACCAAATCAAAACCCAAAGAACAATCAAGCACAAGAACTTTTTGTTGTTTTTTGGGAGTCACCCTCAGTTGAGGTTTTACCATGGTCTAGCACTTTGTGGTGTCTCTAAGCGCCTTGCTGGTCTTTGTATAATACCCAACTTGGATTGAACGTCTGTTCCCCTCAAATCAGCATGGCATTACGTGTGTTTTCATACATCACAAACATAATCCAGTGTCCTATAATAACGTGACGGGACAGACAATTTTATTGTTTTCACGGCCATTTCTGATAAGAGTTCTTGCAAAAGCTGACAGCATGAAGAAATTAAAAGTTTTTCTTCTGTAATGTTATGATGGGAAACATTGATTTGATTTGTGTGTTTTCCATCAATTATGATAAGAATATCTCAATGGGCTTGTCATTATTCATGACTCATAACGTGTACATGTTTACATAACCTGAGACTCGTCTTGTAAATGTCTCATTGAATGCCTGTGCTGCTACTACAACTTTGGATAGATTTTTTTTGTAAAGTATTTAAAAAGTTCTTGTCATTTGAGGCAGCTGTCACTTCACATTATCATCAGCTTAAATGTAGAGAATATAAAATTAGTATGATTAAAACATTATTTTTATTTTTATTTTAATTTATTGATTGAGTAGTTTGTGGATTGATGATGATAGTAGTTTGTTATGCATTTTATTAAGGTATAAATTTTTCTACGTATTATATATATATAATCTTTTTAATGATGACAAAGTAATTAAATAAAAGTTTTACATTAGATTAGTTGTGATAGCTTAGCAAAAGAAAGATTATGATTTAGATGTATGTTTATTCAACACTATAATCTTCTATATATAATCCAAAACATAGATAAAGATAATAACATCTATATAATTAGAAAGGTTCTAATTAAATCCTAAAAAATATATTTTTTAAAATTTAAGTGATCCAACACAGCTCTAGAAATAGACTATTTATAGTTGGTTTTTAGTGCTTTAGATTGTATATTGTTACAACTTTAAACAAAATTAGTAAGATGTATGTTTTGTGACTACTTTCAAATTTGTGGGCATGAATACTAACAACTCACTATTTTGTAGACATTGGTCACCATGCTTGTTATGCATTTGTTGCCAATCAAATTGAGGAATATAGGCAACTTTGGTGCAAATCACTTGTCAAGTATGACTAGGTAAAAGGCAAATTTGTCGTCTACAAATCGTAATTCTATTTTGCACTTTACACAGCCCAAAGAAGTCTAAAGTTGAGAAATTGCCTCCTAGGTCTAGTGAAGGTCATAAATGGACAGCTTTGGAGCACAATAGACTAATTTCCCCTCCACCCTATAAGCCACATGGAGTCGAAATGCTTTATAGTGGAAAGCCTTTGATCTTTCCCTTGATGAGGAGGTGAGGCCTTATTAACTTGTGCATGTTGGTGTTGATTTTGTCCATATGTATTTTGCTATTGTAATTTGTAATATATATTTTTTTCTTGAATTATGATTAATTGGTTAACTAAGCTTGTTTATTTTCAATATATTTTAATTCATTTTATTTTATTTTTGACAATTTTACTTAATATTTTGAAAATAACAATATGATTTTTCATTGTTTTAATCTTGTAGGTTGCCACCATATTTGTTGTCATGAAAAACTGACTATGCAACAAAACCAAAATTCACACAAATTTTGGGGTGATTGGAAGAAAGTTCTTAGGAAACACCATGTCATCCAAAAGTTAGAACTTTATGACTTTACTCTAATTTATGAATGGCATCTTAATGAAAAAGGAAGGAAAAAAAAAAGATGACCCTTAAAGCATCTTATGGTCACTTTTTGATGTCTTGAAAGATTAAAGTTGGATGGGAGGAGGTGTGGGAAGCCTCCATGCTACCCCTTATCCTTGTACCATAGGGAGCATGAGGAACATCTCTACCCTGAGTACATATCTAAAAAAGGTATTTATTGTCTTGAAGATTTTCCAACCACTAGTTCTTTCTACTTAATAGATGGGTTCAACTTTAAGTTGTTGTTAGGGTGTGGAGTTAAAAGCTTCACCCGAATGCAAACAGGAAGGAGGATGCTGAGTATGCAGTCGCTGGCGTCGGCAGGATCACCGACGTCGGTCAGTAGACGTGCAGAAGGAAATCGACCTCGGCAGAAGTCGGTCGCCTCCAGTCAGACAGGGACCGACGTTGGTCGCCTGTGCGGTTCTAAAACTGCTGTTGACGAACAGTCAGTTAAGTGAACAGGCAGTTTGCATGATGAAGACCAGTTCGAAGTCTTGAGCCGCAAGTCTAATCATTGTATGCATGAGATCTATATAATAGACTCATGGGCTGTATTGTAAAGTAGAAGAACCAAGAAGAACCCAAGTAGAACTTGGAGAGTTCTTCCCATGGTAGAATCAAGTAGGATTCTCCATGTATGTAAGATCAAGTTTGATATGCAGGGTGTTGCAAGATTATGGAGGAGATCTACATGTGATAAGTAAGATCAGGTTGGTCTGCAAGGATGTGTGTATGCGAGGGTCAGAAGAGGATCGGCGGGGGAGCAAGATCAAGGTGACAACAATACATCAGGAGCAGGATCATGGTGAGATCTACTTGGAGTACCGGTTCGTACTCGATTGTACCAGATGTACAATGAGGTGAACAACAGCTTGTGTTAGCTGTGTGTTGTGACCTATGAGAGAAGATTACTCAGGTGGGAAGATTACTGGGAGCCCTTGAGGTGTGGAAGGCCTTGTAGAGGTGGAGAAGAGTGTGATCTCTTTATTGTAATTTCTTTTGTAATGAGTTGAATACAATTGTGTGTTGCCTCTCATATTCTGTGTTATTTCTCATTGATAATTATTTGTTCTTCTAGGTATTTCCGCATGTTTAAGTTGCTTATACATTGGTAATCATGTGTGCTCTTAAATCTGACAAGTTGTGTCAGAACTTTGGGAAACTTCGGTCCTATCAAATGGTATCAGATCGAGGTTGGACGTTCTCAGAGCGAGCTTGACTAACAGGTGGTTCAGATCTGTTAAGTGTTGTTGATTATAGGTTACTCACAGGGGTTGCAGTTTGAGTGGGAGTATAGCAAGGCAGAAGAATGGAGAAATTTAGACATAGGTGTAGCACCACAGGGTGTGTGGTGGGTTGTCTTCAAGTGGGAGCTTGAAGAGGGATACAAGCCAGGATGTAGAATAGACAAAGTACTGGTATAGGTACGGGTGCAGCTGTTTATCTCCAAGTGGGAGATTGTTAGGGTGTGGAGCTAAAAGCTTCACCCGAATGCAAACAGGAAGGAGGATGCTGAGTATGCAGTCACCGGCGTCGGCAGGATCACTGACGTCGGTCAGTGGACGTGCAGAAGGAAACTGACCTCGGCAGAAGTCGGCTGACGTTGGTTGCCTCCAATCAGACAGGAACTGACGTCGGTCACCTGTGCGGTTTCAGAACTGCTGTTGACGAACAGTTAGTTAAGTGAATGGGCAATTTGCATGATGAAGACTAGTTCGAAGTCTTGAGCCGCAAGTCTAATCATTGTATGCATGAGATCTATATAATAGACTCATGGGCTGTATTGTAAAGTAGAAGAACCAAGAAGAACCCAAGTAGAACTTGGAGAGTTCTTCCCATGGTAGAATCAAGTATGATTCTCCATGTATGTAAGATCAAGTTTGATATGCAGGGTGTTGCAAGATTATGGAGGAGATCTACATGTGATAAGTAAGATCAGGTTGGTCTGCAAGGATGTGTGTATGCGAGGGTCAGAAGAGGATCGGTGGGGGAGCAAGATCAAGGTGACAACAATACATCAGGAGCAGGATCATGGTGAGATCTACTTGGAGTACCGGTTCGTACTCGATTGTACCAGATGTACAATGAGGTGAACAACAGCTTGTGTTAGCTGTGTGTTGTGACCTATGAGAGAAGATTACTCAGGTGGGAAGATTACTGGGAGCCCTTGAGGTGTGGAAGGCCTTGTAGAGGTGGAGAAGAGTGTGATCTCTTTATTGTAATTTCCTTTGTAATGAGTTGAATACAATTGTGTGTTGCCTCTCATATTCTGTGTTATTTCTCATTGATAGTTATTTGTTCTTCTGGGTATTTCCGCATGTTTAAGTTACTTATACATTGGTAATCATGTGTGCTCTTAAATATGACAAGTTGTGTCAGAACTTTGGGAAACTTCGGTCCTATCAGTTGTTAGTGTACTGAGGTTGCTCATGGTGTTTAGGCACTAAGGGGTGCTAACACGATCACAATGGTAACTTACCGATACAATTGTGATCACTACCATTAACTTTTGTCCTTTTCTACAACACTTCGATATATCAGAGCCTATTTGAAAAATAGTTTTAAGAATGTATTCAACAAATAAAAATTGTTTTGTTGTAATTTCTTTAAAAAATTATTATCTAATTAAAAGTTGAAGGATCCCTTTGGGGGCCTAAATATTTCTCATTCATGTCCTATTTATATGTGATAGATCTAATATTTTGCGTTGTCATGTCTTCAAAATTTCCCAAAAAGTTGGATGGTTAATTGGCCATGTACATCATGTTTCCTAAATAGCTGGTAGGCTATGTTTTGAGGATATTCTTCAATTTGATAGTATGATTGAACAATTGATTGCATACTTTTAGCTAGATATTTTAGCATAACCTTCCATGCTAAGAGTGATTTATTTTATAATTTGCTTTTATAATTCATGAATCATTGGTGATGCCTCAATGCTTTCTCTTGTCTCTAATAAGCTAGTTGTATTTTTACAGTTACATAGATTAATTTTGGTCATTTTTGGACATTAATATAGTTTAATTTTTTCTTTTCAAAATTACCCACATTTTCCAAGCTCTACAAATAATTGATGTATATGTAACTTTTATCTCTGATGGATTATACAAAGTGCCTATAGATTAGTAAAAATTTGTCACTTCATCTCATATATATTCGAACAACTATTTCAAAGGTTAGCAATGGCATACATACCCATTGCAAAATAAGTTCCAAGATGGTGGGATTCAAGTTTTGTTGCACCAATTACCCCTTACAATCTCTAGAATAACAATTCCATAACTATAAACACCTACTTTTTGAGTTAATTGGCCATGTACATAATATTTTGAATATTTTGAGCTAAGTTACAAATTAGATTTTATTTAGTCTCTTCTCTTTATTAATCAAGTCCACAAACTAGACTATATTCTCATTGTTTCTAAGCTACACTCTTCCCCCAAATTAGATTCAATCCATCTTCATTGCTTGTTAAATATGAGACCTTTGCACTCAACAAGCAAGAATTGAACCATGGTAGACTCATCTCCACTAATTTAATAATTGCTACTTGACGTGAAATTGTCATGTAAGGAGTTGAAATTATTTCTTTAGAAAAATAGCAAAAGCATATGAAATATGAAAAAAAAAAATGAGAACTATACTTAATCTCTTCGTGTTAAAATTTAAATTAATGCAAGTTGGATTCTAGACAAAGGAGTAGTGATACTGATGTGGAATAAAACTCTAGCACAAATAGGTATGCATAGAGTCTTCCTTGAAATATCAGAGGTTATTATATCGATGTTTTGTCCTTGATTGTAAGGGGTGATTCTTTAGTGATTTGGTGTAACACCATATTGTTTCACCAAGAGCCTTCCCTCCAAGCCATGTTTACAATGTTGGACCCTAGTAAGTGTGGGTTGAGTTTGATTCCTTTTGTACGTAATATTAAATAATGACTTAGGGTAATCTCCCAAACTTAGTTGAATTTCATTTATTAGGTGTTCTAGTTTACCATTTTTTGTATAACTGTGGTAGTTTATTAGTTCTTTACATTCTTTCCTCCTAGTGTTGTTTCATTTTTTAGACACTAAGATTGATGACTTATGATTTTTATGTAGAAAGATCATGCACTTCTTGACCTCAGAGATGATGAATATTTAAAAAACAAGCATGACAAGAACATTGAGGAATTGAATTACAAGTTGAGCAAAAGCCAAAGTCGTATGGCAGGGTTAGAATGGTACATAGGAGGCCCTGTAAGGGAAACAACCCTGGTTGCTATGATGTTTTCAAATCTTTCTATGACATAAGATATTTCAATGAAGATTTGAGTAGGATATTTTTGGAAACATTCTGGGATGATATTATTGAGAAGGTGAAGCAATGTGTATTGCCCAGTGAATTCTGATCCCAAATAAATGGATCAATGTTGGTACAACATACATAAGTCTTGTAGAGCCTATAGACATTGAAGAATTGTATTGTTCCCATAGGGGTAATGGAAGATATTTTAAAAATGAAGTGAGATTGCTCCATCACATGGTTCTAGAAAAATTACTGAAGGAAGAAAAGCTAGACTCGTATTGGTAGAGATAAGAAGCCTCGCACAAAGTTTGCATCCTTAACTGAGGACTCCTATTTTTTGGATCACATGGAGGATGCTTGTGAAACATTGAAAATCCTTCAACAAGAATAAGATCTAGTCATGAATGCCCATGAACTAAAATAAAGCCTTGAAAAGTTTGAATATTACGTGTGGGGAATGACAAAAATTTTTGTCTTTCATACAACTTTTCTTGGAGAGAAGTAGTTTCATGATATGGTGGCAACAGTTCAAACTTCTTTGACTTCAATCCAAGCCTGATTTGTTCATAAAGGTTGGCTATTGAAATATTAGAGGAATGAGATTTTTCTAATTGTAAAAAAGATCTTTCAACTCTATTTTGTTGGCGATTGTTTTTATGGATAAATGAAGCTATAGATTTATATAAGCTATGAAGCTTTTGTTGGAAGTTGTTGAGTTTGCTAGTTTAATTCTCCCACTAATAACTTTTTTCTCTTTTCAAAATAAGTCTATGTTACATTTGAAATAATGAATGGATAAATGACTTATTTATGAAGTTTTTTAAATTTAATTATGTGTGAATGCAACTATGGCCCATTCGTGAATTGATTTCTCTATACTTCAGCATACTTTCATTCTAGTATAATGTTATATATCCTGAGATATGTAAAATAAATGAGTTGAATTCAAGGTTTGTTTTCAGGAATACATGATCATTGAGGGTATGATGTGCAATCTTAAATCAACCAACATGGTGCATATGTGTGACATGAATTGCCTTGTATGTCCATTTTTTGTAATGTTGAAGTGACTTGTTAGAGTTTCCTGAAATATTCTAAGCTCCATCAAATTCCTATGATCTAAGAAGAGTAGGTCTTTGACAACCAATAAGATTAGTTTGAATGTTCTTTGAATGGTTAAGTGGTATTTTCCCTTGCATTAGTTGCATACACAAAATAATGGCCCAAAATGATTGTTTTACCCATTTTGGATGTTTTTCAAGAAGGAAGGAATTTCAAAGAAGCCTTCTAGAAGGAAGAGAAAAGAAAAAGATTTGTAGGGGTAACTTTAGTTGGGGAAAAAAGTGTGGTGAGTGTTTGTGAAATAATAGAGAGAGGAAAATGAGTTGAGTCCAATGAGGGACTATTATCGTAGTGTTCTTCATGTTTGTACTAATGATAATAAATAAATAACTATTAATTTCAATAATTCCCTTAGTTGAATATTTTGCTCCAATAGTTGAGCATTTTGTTCTAATAGTTGAACATAAATGCTTATATAACAAGAAATATAATGTAAAAAGAAAACATTTGTTCTAATAGTTGAAAACCCATGGGCATATATATGTACAATTTCTTATGGGTACATGTACAATCAATACTTTATCAATGACTATTGATACTTTTTCAAACTTGTCACCTTAATTAAATAGTCAAACATATATACTAGTTTTTTATTGTTTCAAAATATACTCCATTTTGGGTTTTATATATTATTGGGTACATTTATTACTGTCAAATGTCAACACCCTATTAATAGTACATTCTTACACATACATAATTAAATGTGTTTACTTTTTAGATACCAAAAAAATGTATTAGGGTAAATATGTTCAATTATTGGGTCCTAGTTGAATAACTGGGTGTCCCATCATTAGAACATGTTCATCTTATGGGACCTTTCCCCTATTATCTTGACTAAAAAAAGGATATTTAATGTGGTGGATGTGATGTAGGTGTGACTATTTATCTCTATTGGCATGCGGTGGATTGAGGAGGTGATGTAGAGACCAAACTTTTAAAGGCCATAACTTTTGATTTGTAGCTCTATTTGAGCTCTCATTTATGCCAAAATAACCATCTTGACAAGTTAAATTTATTTATAACCCACTCTATTTAGTTACACATATTTTTAGAACCTTTTTGAGACCATACGTGATAATTTGAGGGTTTAAAAATGCATTTTAATAATTTTTTTTAGGATTTTTCATTTTTAGTTTTAACTTTTTTTTAAAAATCAGATAGGTAATTTAGCTAAAATTCATCTATTAGGTTAATTATAGTGTTTAGAGGATATGTGGATATTTTTAGGCCCATCCAAGCTTGCATGCAAAACTTGCTAAAAATAGTGGTTGAAAATTTGCTAGAAGATGAAAGTTACTAAAAATTAAAAAATTTAAAAAATTGAATGGGTCAGTTAGCTTTAGGTAGATTTTAATTTATTTATATTTTTAAATTATGCATATTAAATCCAATTCAAATTAAGGTTTATTTAAATACTCTTATGTAATATTTTATCCATTCAATGTGAATCAACATAAAAGTCTGCTATCATGTAATTTCTGAGTTTTATGCTTATTGATATTTTGTTTAGCTAGTTTGTGTTTTCATCATTTGGTATCAGAGCAAGTTCGAATCTTGGAGGTCATGTATTTATGAATTTATATTGGGTTTTGAAAAATATATTTTTAGATGATATTTTGTTATTGAATAACAAGTGTGAGATATGGTGAGAGGACAAGGATGATGAGGAATTACTTAAATAAATAGGACTATGTAAGGAGCCGTAGAGGCAAGTGGAACAATTAATTGCATTTATCATAAACCAAAGACAAAGGTGAACGAAAGATGAAACATAGAAAGAAACAAATCATAAATATGAAATCTATCAAGAAAAGAAACATGAACAACCACCATCAATTGAAGAGAGCATGGTTAGGTATCTAGAGAGAAGGAACAAAGGAATCAAGGTTGACGTTCTAGATTATGGAGATAGTTTAAAACCATAGGAGTTGATATATTAGATGAACAACATGGATAAATTTTTTGAATAGAAAAATCTAAGAGAAGATAAGAAAGTAAAGTTTGCATACATGAAATTGATGGGTCATGCAATGATTTGGTGGGATTAATTGCAAAAAGAGAGACAAAGAAAGGGTAAAGAGAAGATCAACATGTGGAGAAAGATGGAGAATAAGCTGAGAAAAAAAAAATTCTTGTGGAGTATACACAAACCCTATATAAAAGATTCTAGAATTTAAGGTAGAAATATCACAATATACAAGAGTATAAATATGAGTTTTGCAAGCTTTCCATACGAGTGGAACATGATGAAACATAAGAATAGATGGTTACATAATGGTTTAGAGTTTTTTTATTCAAGATGAATTGAACATGCATAGAATAATTTTCATGGAGGAGGCTTATCCATTAGCTTTAAAGGTATAAGAAAAAAACAAAATAGACAGACTTTCAAAAGATCAATAGGGCTAAGAAAAATATAATCCCATTTAGTAAGTGGATGAAGTGGGCTCAATACCACTAGAGGTGGGTTTAATCTCACTAGAAGATAATCATCACGTGGTGTATATAAAAAAGAAGATAATAGACAAGGGTTTTAGTACCAACAAAGAGGAAGAGGATTTCAGAGAAGATGAGGCTATGGTGGTGCTAGAGGGTGGTTTTTAAATCAATGCATGCTTTATGTTTTTTACAGATGTGGAGACAGACATAATGTATTTAAGTGTCTACACTATCATGAACAATAAAAGAGGAAAGAGGATGGCCCAAGAGTGAATTTTGTTGAAAATAAGACAGAAGAACAAAATAAAAAAATTGTAGCAGTATATATTAAATAAAATCTCGTGTTAAGGAAAAAATGATTACTCCAAATAAATAACATGTGCATCATAAGGAAGGTGGTGATACATAGCTATGAACAAATATTTTTCAAACAATATGTACTTCAAAAGGTGATATATGCAAATTGATTATAGATGGTGGTATTTGTAAAAATATGGTTTATAAGGAAATGATTGAGAAACTAGGTTTGCAATGTGAAAAACATCATTATCCTTATCATATTTCATGCTTTAAGAAAGATAATGATGTTATTTTTAGATAAAAGGTGCTTAATCAAGATTTATATAAGAAAAACTTAGAAAAATTAAATATGGTGTGATGTTACACCAATGGATGCATGTCGTGTGTTATTAAAAAGGCCATGGTAGTTTGATAGAAAAATAATTCATGATGAAACAAATAATATGTATACTTTTTGAAAAGGTGGTACAAAGGTAGTGTTATTACCTCTTAAAGAAGAAGAGTAGGCTTAAAGCATGTTGTCAACAAAATAATTTATCAAAGATACGAAGATGACAGTTTGTTATTATGCATTAATAACAAAGAAAGAAGACACAAGAGTGATACAAATACTAGTACAAATAACATAAGTGTTGAAATAATATGCAGATGTTAAATGTGATGAGTTACCAGATGGTTTACCACCAAAGAGAAACATTCAACATCATATTTATTTGATTCCAAATTCAATTCTACCAAATCAAAAAACTTATAAGATGAGTCTAATAGAACATGCAAAATTAAATAAACATGTTATTGAATTGGTGAGAAAATGTGTAGTAAAGGAGAGTGTGAGTCCATGTGCAATACCAACATTAGTAATTTTCAATAAAGATGGAAGGTGGAACATGTGTGTGGATAAAAGAATAATCAATAAAACTACCATCAAATATAGATTTCCTATACCTCTTTTAGATATATGATGGATATTCCTTTAAGAGCAAAATATTTTACTAAAATTGATATAAGAAGTGATCACTATTAGATTTAGATTCATAAAGAAGATGAATGAAAAAAACATTCAAGACTAGGGATGACTTATATGAGTGGATGGTGATGTTATTCAAATTATCTAATACACCCAATACATTTATGAGGGTGATGAACATAGTGCTACAAGATTACATTGGTGAGTTTATGGTGGTTTATTTTGATGATATTTTGATATTCATTAAGATTAAAGAAAAACACTTAAGGCATTTGAGAATGGAAATAGAGTTGTTAAGAAAGAAGAATCTCTATGCAAATTTGCATAAGTGTATGTTTATGTAGAGCAATTTGGTATTTTTGAGGTTTGTAATTTCAGTAGATGGTGTAAGAATGAATGAAGAAAAGGTACAGGAAATTGTTGAGTGCCCTATTCCAAATAGCATCACAGAGATAAAAGGTTTTTATGGTTTAGAATTTTTTAATATAAAGTTCATTAAGAAGTTTAATAGGCTTTTTGCACCAATAACAAATTGCATGAGAGGAAAATAATTTGTATGGACAAGAGTAACAAAAAAAAGCTTTGAGTTGTTGAAGAAGAAGATTAAAAAAAAGAAAAAATTAGCATTACCATATTTTAACAAAGTGCTTGAGGTAGATTGTGATGCTTCATATGTAGGAATCGGTGTTCTATTGAGTCAAGCAATAAGGTCAATAACATATTTTAGTGAGAAAAAGAATGAGATGATAAATAAGTATTCTACATAAGATGTTAAATTTTATGCCATTGTAAAAGCATTAAGACATTGGAGGCATTCCTCGGTGTGTAAGGACTTTATCCTATTCAAAAATTATGAGACCTTGAAGTATGTGAACACTCAAAAGAAGTTAAAAAGAATACATGTAAAGTGGGTGTCTCTCTTTTAGGGATATACTTTTGCCTTGAAACATAAATCAAGAAATCAAAATTAGGTAGTTGACACTTTGAGTAAGAGAGTGACATTATTAACTACTATGGCGAGTGAATTATTTGGATTTGAAGTTGTTATAGAATTATATGATGATATATATTTTAGCAAGATAGTTTAGCAATGTAGGAATCCATTAGCAAATGAGATAGGTATTATTCATGATGAGTACCTTATATTGGATGGTTATCTCTTCAAATAAAAATAATTATGTATTCTAGTTGGGTCTTAAAGAGATAATACTATAAGAGAGTTGCACAATGGTGGTTTGGGTGGACATTTTGGTAAGGATAAGATAATAGCTTTAGTGGAGGAGAAGTATTTTTGGCCAAAGATGAAGAGAGTTGTGGCAATGTATGTTTTAAGATGCAAAGTATGTCAAGTGGCTAAAAACCATGCATAAAATATAAGGTTATATATGCCATTACCAGTTCCAAGAGGACCATGGACAGATTTGAGTATGGATTTTGTGTTGGGATTACCAAACACACATAGAGGTAATGATTCAATTTTTATTATTGTAGATAGGTTTTATAATATAGTTCACTTTATTACATGTAACGAAGCCAATGATGCCACTAGAGTTATAAAACTATTTTTCAAAAATGTGAAACTATGTGATGTTATAAAAACCATCACTACGTCGAGAGGTGTTCTACAATGAGAAAATGGGAGGAAGAAACCCTAATGTCATGCTCGTGTAAGGAAAAATAGTCGACATTTATTTTAAATTCAATTTAATATAAAAAATAAAATCGATAAAAACCGACACAATATTAAAAAAATTAATAAGAACCAATACAATATTGTAATCAAGAAACGTGACCTTTGAAAATAAATATATACATATAAATTAATAATAAATCAAATCAATAAAAAACCAAACAAAAAAAATCAGAGCAGCAACAAAAACAACCAATAAAAAAATACAAAAGACAATGATAAAAAAACAGAGAAATTAAAAAAGGTACTGTGTTTTTAGGGTACAAATATTATTCTTGTCTTTGTTTCATATATAATTGTGATTTTGGAATTTTAGTTTCTGTTCGATATACAATCTCTATTTCATATATAATTGTGATTTTATTTTTAATTTATGAGCAAAAAATAAGTAGCTGAACTTATTTAAAAAGTTTAGGGAAGTTTTCATTTTCGTCAGATATGTAGCAAGATAATGAACGAAATTTGTAATTAGAAAACCAAATAAAATCTTATTGCCAAACAAGATTTGTTATTAGAAAACAAAATAAAATATTATTGCCCTTCGATGTTAATAGGAACGGAAATGAAACGTCACTCCAAGAAGACACATTGATTAAAACGTTTATATAAGAAATATTTGTATATATTATATATTATAATATAAGAAATCAAGAGACATAACTTGAAACATAATTATAATGGAAACGTTTTATACATATATTAGTTTTACTTTTTAAAATCCATCAAATCAAATATATTTTAATTTCCAATGTTTTTAGTATTGTTAATAATTCAATTTTAATATATATTATTTAATATTTGAATTATTTAATATTAAAATTTTAAATTTGAAGAAAAAAATTAAAATAAATCATTAAAAACGTTACATTTCAGTAAGCAATATATTATTTAGTCAATATGTATTATACAATGGTAATAATATTTGTTTGCAATTATGTTTGTATTTAAATTTGACAAATATTTAATTATTTAAAGATATTTAATTTTAAATTTAATATTTATTTAAAATATTTTTGTTTAAAGTGAATAATATATTTTTTTAGTAAGAATTATAGTTTAATATTATTGGAATATATTTAATGTATTAGTTATTAATAAATCAAGATATAGTCTGATAATATTATTGTAAGTTGAACATGTTATAATCGAAAATAAATAGACTCTCTTTCAATTCTTTTTTAGGTTTAGTTTTTTTTTTAATATTAATTTTTTTTGGAAAGTAGTATTTTTATATTAATAATAAATTATAAAATTTTGAGGAATAAAATTGACATGATATATTATTTTGAATTTAATTTTTTTATTTAATTATGAATTTAAATAAAATTTAAATATATATTTTTGTAATTATTAAGAGTGAGTATTTTTTAAATTATTAAAGTATATAATTTTTTTTATGAAAATGATAATGATATAATACTTAATGTATTATTGACTAATATTTTTTATTAGTTATAATGAATGAATTATTTTATGAGAATATTATGTTGATTTAAAATTTTGATTTAAATTTTAGAATGATTAAATGAAGTATAATATTCTAAGCAAGTTAAAAACCTATTTTTTTGTATAGATATGGCTCAACCTAAATTGAATTTCAAAAATTAAGAATAATGAAGAGAATATCAAAAAGAAAAATAGAGAGAATATCAAAGATAATATCATAGACAAAGACAATAACAAATGATAGATGCGCAAAAGAGGAATAAAGAAAATTTGAGATGATAATGCTAGACAAAAATTTCAAGAATGCAGAGCAGAATTGACAACTGAAGAACTAGATTCCGAAAAGATGTAACATGTAGATAAGATAAAAGACATTCGGGCACAAACATCTCAAAATGAACAATATGTATTAAGAACAAGATTACAAAGACAAATGCATTCAGATCAATTAACTAAAGCAAAAAAGACAACATAAACAAGATTAAATGGTAGACAAAATTGATAAAGATGATCATGAATAGCATACAATGTCTTTCATTGATGGATACAAGAAAAAACCTTTTTCCATGGAAGTACATCACTTATTTAGGCAACTAGATCTTGGACATGTAATCCAAGGCAGAAAAATAAAAACAAATGTTAGGCAACAAGTATTGCATCTATTGTAAGAGTATTTCCAAGGTTTCCTTTCATCCATGTGCATGAATCAAATAAATGGATTGATTTTTGTTGGTCAGATTTATTACTTTACAAGCCATTTCATGATATATAAAGAGATATTGAAATTGATGATAAACAAATATTATCAAATTGGGATTAATTTAATTATAACTATTGGCATGTGGAGAGAAGAACAATTCTAGAAGATGTTTAAAGCAGTGGAAATACTAAAAATGAGGATAGTCAACCTGTTTTACAAAACATAGTGGAACATGAATGGAAAAGCATTTCTAGGATGTATCATGGCTATGTTATGGAAGTTAGTGAGATAGATATGTTGAGAAGAAGAGATATTTACAGATAAGCAATATGGAATAATTAATATAGAGGTGAAGAATACACAAATAAAGTGATCAAATTCATAAGCACCATGAAAGATAATGGATTTTTTATAGATCATGATATGGTGGTATATCTATTATTTTGTTTGGATATTTGGGTCAGCTTCCTCTTGTTAGTGATAGACCACCATACGATAGCAACAGATGAGAAAAAATATTGTGGGAAGAATTAAAAATAGTTTACTTTGGACAAGATATTTACACAAGAAGGAGAAAGTGATGACCAATAAAGGTTTCGTCAATTACTCACAAATGTGAGAGACACAAAGTTGACAATAGATGATTGGAAGTTATTTATGACAAGAACTAATGTTAGAATAGATAGAGCCACCAATGAAAAGTTTGAAAATTATATTCATTTATTTTTCACAAATGATAATGTGCGTAACCACAATAAAATAAAATTATATTCATTGAAAAGACCATTTTCACGTAGCATTGAAACTAAAGTAGGAAGTGCCAATGCACCAATGGGAGGTCCAAATGATGAATTCGATGTGGAGTTACTGATTGCTATCGATGCAAGGGTCATGCTAACTTCCAATCTTTAGATAGAAGTTGGTATTGTAAATGGAGATCTAGGCTATATCAGAAGTATAATCTACAAACTTGGGAGTGCACTATCAGAACCACCAACATATGTTATGGTCAAGTTTGATAGTTACTCAAAAATATTGTTTGAAGATAAAACTTCATATATATAGTTATAATTGCACCAATACAAAGGGGATGCACAACCCAACTACCCATATGGTTAGCTTGGGCATTAAAGGTTTGACTCTTTCAAAAGCCACAATTGATATAGGTCAGATAGAAGGAACATGATTAACATTTATGGCTATATCCTGTGTAAAATCCTTGGAAGAACTACAAATATTACCTCCATTACATATGACTACTATGAAAAGCTAAAAAATGGAAAACAATTTTCTAATTGGAACATTGAGGAAGAGAGATTGAAACTCTTAGAGGAAAAATAATTTCATGTAATTATGAAAAATATCATATAGTTATTTATTATTTGACATTTTATGTGATGTGTACTTAATCATTATTTAACATTTTATGTGATGTGTATGGTACATTTTGATGAGTATTAAATAATTATTTAGATTAAGAATTTTAGATTATGTATAATAAATTTGTTGGTGATTTAATGTAATGTGTATTAGAGATTTATATGATTTAATGTGATGTATATTATAAATCTCAAATTTTATGAAATTTTTTATATTAAATGTTAAATAAATACGTAAAATGCACAACTGCTACTAGCATACCTATCTTAGATAAATCTATGTAAAAGACGGTGAGAGATATTATTCTCGAGGTGCCTATTCCACTTATGTCATAAATTCAATATAAAATAAGTGCCTCAAGTATGATATCTCTCGGTGTCTTTTACATAGATTTATCTAAGATAGGTATGCCAGTATCAAATAGGGATATAAAATTTCTAAGTCATTTTTGGAGAAATCTATGAAAGAAGTGAGAACTGAGCTAAAATTTAATAGTGCATATCAACCACAAACATATGGAGAAATAAAATTTGGAAACATGAGCTTGGAAAATTTGTTGAGATGCATAGTTTGAGAGAAGCCCAAGTAATAGAACTTAAATTTACTCCAAGCTAAATTTACATATAATAGTTCAGTGAACATATCAACAGGGAAATCACCATTTTAGATTATTTATGGGAAAAATCCTATGGGTGTTTTAGTTTTAGTACAATTACCAATTGTAGAATGAGTTAATGATGATGCAAAAGTATATGCAGAGCATTTACAATAGTTGCAAGAAGAAGTGAGGAGAAAGCTACAAGAAAGTAATGATAAGTATAAAGTAGTATCAGATGTAAGAATAAGGTTAAATGTGTTTGAATAAGGAGATATAATGGTATTTTACTTAATAAAAGAAATATTTCCAACATGCACATACAAAAGTTGAAGTACAAGAAGATTAATGCATGCAAAATGTGAATAAAATCAATGACAATGTTTATGAGATGAGTTTACCATAAAATTTTAATATCTCTCCAGTATTTAATGTTTCTGATTTATATGATTTCCATGGAAAAGATGGTGAAAGGAAAGAAGATGAAGAAATAGACTGGTAATAATAAGCACCAAAACAGAAGAAAGAAAATATAACATAGGTTATGGATAAGAAGATAAGTGCATACCATGCAAGGAAGCTATAACAGGTATTTGGTATAGTGGGAAGGACTACAACAAGAAGACAACACTTGGATTTTAGAATGGGAAATAAAAAATATTGACAAGAATAAATGGCAGGGTTTCAATTAAGGCAACTAGCAGGAGCTGAGTTGTTTTCAACCAAAGGAGAATGATGTAGAGACCAAAATTTTGAAGGCCATAATTTTTTATTTATAACTCCATTTGAGCTCTCATTTATGGTAAAATAAACATCTCAAAAAAGTCAATTTATTCATAATCCATTATATCCACTTATGGATATTTTCATAACTTTTTGGAGGCTTTATAAAATCATTTGAGGACCTAAAAATATATTTTAATATATTTTTAAGATTTTTATATTTTTAGAAATAACATAATTTTGTAATCAGAAATGAAATTTAGTTTAAATTCATCCATTAGGTCAATTTTAGTGTTTAGAGAATATGTCGATATTTTAGGCTTATATGAAATTGAATTTAAAACTTACTAAAAATATTAGTTGAAAATTTGCTAGAAGACGAAAGTTACTAAAAATAATATTTTTTTAAAAATTGCATGGATCAATTAGCTTTAGGTAGATTTTTATTTATTTAGCTTTTTTAATTATACATGCCAAATCTAATTTCAAGTTGAACTTTATCTAAATACTCTTATATGATATTTTATTCATTCAATAAGAATCAACAGAAAAAATTGCTTTCATACAATTTATGAGTTTTATAATTATTGATATTTTGCTTGGTTAATTTGTGTTTTCAACAGAAAAACATTTTTCGAGAAAAGCCTTGTTGGAAACACTAAATGCTAGCAACTCAACTATTGGTGATTGGCTTTGTGTATTTTATTTATCATACAAATTCTTAATGGTTGTAATTTTTTGACTTCTGATTCGCTACTTAGGATGAGGGCCCTTTTTACATCATATATATACATATATATATATATATATATATATATACATATATATACATATATATACATATATATATATATATATATATATATATATATATATATATATATATATATATATATACATATATATATGTATGTACATATACATATATAGGTGAGGGCCCTTTTTACATCATATATATATATATATGATTCCATTATTATTGGTTTCTTAATATTATTTTAGTTGTTTTATATATATATATATATATATAATTATTGAATTCTTAATATTATTTTAGTTGTTATAAAATTAAAATTTATAATAATAATTGTATTGTAAGAAAATGTAAGGAAAAAATGTAAAGAATATATAATTTATTATTTAATTAATTGAAACATAAGGATTATTATTTTATTCATTGAAAAATGAAGGTTAAATAAATTAAAATACATAAAGATTAATGTTGGAAACTAGTGCTTGCTAGGTTCCTCATACTTATATTTATTATTCAAAAAATTTGACATATTTATTAAAAACATTATAGACTATAAGGACTAATTTGAGAAACCTATTGATTATTAAGTTATAAACAAATAAACAAACATATAAATGTTATTCAAAATATATTGGCATATATTTTAGGAACATTGAAATATATAAAGACTAATGTTGGAAATTTAATGTTCGCTAGGTTTCAGATAAGTGTATACCTTTTATTCAAAATATATAGACATATCTTATAAGAAAAATAATATACAAATAAAAATATTTAGAGTCTAATGGTTATTAAGTTCTGAACAATCATTAGATATATAGAATAATGTTTGGAACCTAGTAAGTGCCATGTTTTCAATGTACTTATATGAGAATAACTAAATATAATGTAATGAATTTCATTTAGGATCAATTATATCAAAAATTTAATGTTTAAAATTCAGTGGCCGTATCATTTAAATTTTATTGGTTGTTGATTTCCTAAAATACTTATATGAGAATAACTAAATATAGCATGTAATAAAACTCATTTAAGAACAATTATATCTAAAAAATAATGTTTGTAATATAATGGCCATGTTATTTAGAATTTATCAATTATTCAAGTTATGAATAACCATTATATCTATAAATTAATATTGGGAATAAAATAATATAAAAAATTTAATGAGTGTTAAGTTCCCATAATTATATGAAAATAACTAAATATAATATAACAACATTCATTTATATAAAATAAATATTTTATGTTATTTATAAAAATTTATTTACAATAACATGTATATCATCCATATCTTTATATACTTCCAACAACTAAATATTATTTAATATAGAAATAGACATTCAATTTTATTTATAACAATTTATTTATAATAGCTTGTTCATCATCCATATCTTTGAATTAATTTTAACATGAACACAATTTTCTTAGTAAGTATTTATCTTCACTTTCTTTTTCAATACTAAAGGTATTCAAAATATATAGTTCCTTCTTCATATATATATATATATATATATTGATGAAAATTATGTTTAGACAATATAAATACTACTAATTCAATCTGAAGATGTGTTCAATGAAAAATCAATATCAAATTGTTATTGTTTAATTTTATCATCTGCAAAAATTAAACTAACTAAAAATTTACATAAATATTTTTTAATATAAAAAAATAATATTTTCTTTTTAATTTCACACCACTTTTTTTTTTAAAAATTTCTTATTGCAATATTTATTGTTCATTATATAAACCAGAACTCCATTTATAATAAATATTATTAATTTTATTCTTTAAACTTGGATATCTATAAATTAATTAGTTTTATTTTTATATATTAATAAATGAATAATATTTAATAAAATAAATAATTTAATAAATTAATCTAAATAATTAAAAAAAATAATTTCACTAACTTTATATAAATTATTTATTTGAATAATAAAAAATAAGTTAAACTTTTAACAATATTAAAGGAATTGAATTTAAATTTTAATAACATAAAAGAGATTTCATTAAAGAGTTCAATTATCAACATCACTTATACGCCTCAAAGTTTTCAATGATCGGATTATGTTTGTGTTCCCCTACCATTGTTAACAACATAAACACTTGAAAAGCCATAAAATATGGGCTTGAAATTAGTGTCCTTATCATAAATTGAAAAATCTAAAACATTGATAGACGGCAATCGTATTAAAGATTATTCATGAAGATTATTTTAAGATATCTTAAATATATATAAATAAAATAACATAAAAATATAATAATATAATTAAATTATTTATTGTTTAAGGAAGCTTTCAATTAGTTAACAAATAATATTAGTGGTTTTTAATTGATTTAATCTCACATGGATGAGAATTGTGAAATAAAAATGATTAATAAACATTATATACTCCAAAAAATTAGTGAATAGAAGAAAAGGTTAGATAATATTAAAAAATTCAAAATAATAGATTACATTTGCTACTCTTCATTCAATTAACAAATTTCTATGCATCTGATTACTATTCTTCATTCAATTAACAAATTCTTATACATCTAATTAAATTATTTGTGGAAGATTTCAATTAATTTTAATTGTTTATTAAATAAAAACTTTCAATTAATCTCATTAAATTGTTCTTGAAAGCTTTTAATTATAATTATTTTAGAAGCTATTAAAATAGTTAAGATTTTAATTATGATTTCAATTAATTTAATTTAATTGTTTGTGAAATTTTTTAATTATAATTATTTTTAAAAGTTATTAAAATTGTTAAGATTTTAATTAATCTAATTAAATTGTTCGTGAAAAGTGAAAGCTTTTTAATTAATCTAATTAAATTGTTCATAAAAACTTTCAATTAATTTAATTTAAAAAAATTGAGAAAAAAATTAATAATTTAATTATATTATTCTTGAAATCAATTAATTTAATTAAATTGTCTATAAAAACTTTCAATTATAATTATTCATAAAATCTATTAAAATTATTATTAAAAAAACAATATAAATTATTTTAATCATTTTTAAATATTAATATAAACCTAAACCTTAATTACAATATACATTTTTGAAATGGCCGTCAACCTATACTAAATTCCCAACCAGATTGAAACATTGGTTGTCAACCTTTACTAAATTCCCAGCTAGATTTGAAACATTTAAAAAAAAGGAAATCATAAAATACGGTGATGCAACAATCAAATCCAAACCCAAAGAACAATCAAGCAGAGCACAAGTCAAGACTACTGTCCTACTTCGTGACTTATGCGGCTTGCTCTCTCTAAGCACCTTGCTACTCTTTTTATTTAATACATAACTTGGATTGAACGTCCGTCCCCCTCAAATGATCGTAAAGTCGAGTCTTATAATAATTAATGTGACCATCAATTTTATTGTTTTCGTGGCCATTAATTTTTGGAATTCTTGCAAAAGCTGACAGACAGCATGAGGAAAATAAAAGTTTTTTCCTGTGTAATGTTATGATGGGAAACGTTGATTTGATTTGTGTGCTTTCCATCAATTATGATAACAATATCTCAATGGGCCTGTCATTATTCATGAATCATAACGTGTAAATGTCACAGTGATTGCCTCTGCTGCTACTTCAACTTTGGATAATTTTTTTAAAATACTTTAAAAAGTTTTTGTCATTTGAGGCAGCTGTCACTCCACATTATCATTTAGTGTAAATGTAAAGAATATAGGATTAGTATGAGTGAAACTCTCTTTTCGTTTTTCTTCAAATTGATTTGAGTTGTATTAGTGACGAGGGTGGTTTGTTATATCTTTTATTTAGATATAATTTTTTTTAAGATTTAGTTTTCTTTTTAATTATGATAGTTTAATTAAATGAAAATTTTAATTTAAATTAGTTATGATAATGTAATAAAAGGAAGATTATGATTTAAATGTATGTCTATTTAATATTATAATTTTTTATATATAATTTAAAATATGGATAAAAATAGTGACATTTATATAATTGAAGAGGTTTTAATTAAATTTTAAAAAAAGATTTGGGGACGGTTTTGTTAGGGTTTTGATTATGTATATCGTGGTTGTCATTTTTTATCGGCCTTTTAATTAAACTGTGGTATTTGTTGGTACTTATGGGATAATAGTAAGCCTCGTCCCTGAGCGAGTTTAGGTTATATGACTTCTCTACCTTCCCATTCGCTTGTTGAAGTTACAATAAATAAAGGAGGAGCTCAGCGCTATACCACCGCCTTTCAAACAATCAAAAAAATTTGTCCCTAAAATATATCACAAAATAATATTTTTCAACTTAATATTGTTTTTCCTATATCTAAATTTTATTTTTACAATTACAAAGATTTATTTTAATTATTTATAAACATTAATATAATTTAATTATTTCTTTTCAAATTAATCATATGTTCTAAGCTTTTTTTTTTTTAAAAAAAAATTGATGTAATTATGTAACTTTTATCTCCAATGGTTTATACAAAACGCCCATAAGTTAGTAAAATTTATCATTTCATTTCATATATATTAAAACCACCAGTTTAAATGTTAGAAATGGCATACATACCAATTGCAAAATAAGGTCCAAGACGGTAGAAGTCTAGTTTTGCTGAACCAATTACTCCTTACCATCTCCGGAACAACAATTTCATAACTATAAACACCTGCTTTTTGAGTTAATTGGCCATGTACATAATATTTTGAAGATTTTGAGTAAGCTAAAAATTAGTGTATTTGGTCTCATCTCTTTATTAGTCTTCCACAAACTAGACTACATATTCATTGTTTTTAAGGTAGACTCTTCCACCAAATTAGATTGCATCCATCTTCAGCGTTTGTTAAGTATGAAACCTTTGCACTCACCAAGCAAGACTGGAATCATGGTAGACTCATCTTCACTAATTTAATAATTGCTACTTGACTTGAAATTGCCATGTGAAGACTTTGAGATTAAATTTTCAGAAAAAAAGCAAAAGCATATGCAATAAGAAAAATAAAAATGAGGACTATACGAACATTCTTCATGTTAAGATTTAGATTAATGCAAGTTAGATTTTAGTGAGAGGAGTAGGGGTATTAGTGTGGAATAAAATTCCAGCACAAGTAGGTATGGGCAGAGTCTGCCTTTCCTCAAATCTCAGAAGTGATTTTATTGATGTTGTGTCCTTGATTGCAAACGCTGATTTATTAGTAATTTGGTGTAACACCAAACTGTTTTACCAATAGCCTTCCCTTCAAGCCATGTTTACAATGTTGGACCCTAATTAAGTGTGGGTAGCGTTTATAGAGATTTAGGGTATTCTTCCAATCTCAATTGAACTTCATTATCCCTTTTTCTATCTAAGATTAAATAGAGATTTAGGGTATTCTTCCAATCTCAATTGAAGTTCATTTATCAATTGTTTTAATTTACTTTTTTTTTTTAATAATTGTGGTAGTTTATTAGTTTTTTTATTCTTTACTTTTAGTGTTGTTTTAGGGTTTTTTAGTAGCGAATATTCGTTAATTCATGAATCTTCTATTTTTTAAAATTTGGATTTGGTTATTTTTTAAGATCTAGAAAAAGTATTGGGTCACCAAAAAATTTAGGTTGTAAATACAATTTAGAGGTCGGCTCACCTACCGTTAACTAATTCTACAATTTTGATTATAAATTGCCATGTTGTAGAAGGACGTTCTACACTATTTTTCCAATATATATTATACGTCGTATATCTAATATATTTCATAGACAATCAAGATCAGAAATTCAACCCATCCTCGAACAACTACATGGACTCGACGGCAGGGCGACAACAACAGGTCCCAAATAGAGAACATAATCAAACGATACCCACAAGGTTTGGGCACCTTCCACAGGGTCTAGACGGCATCCAAACATATTGTATGGTGTCTATAGGGCCTAAAAGCCATCCACAATGTTTGGATGGTGACTAAACAACATAAACAACATTCATAGGTTCTAGATGTCATTCACAGAATCTGAACGATGACCAAATAACTTAGATGGTGTCCATAGGGTCTAGATGCCATTCACAGAGTCTGGATGGTGACCAGATAGTCTGGACAATGTCCACAGATTCTAAACATTGTCCACATACTCTAGATGACAACCAAACAGACTCGACGACGTCCACATAGTCTTGACATTGTCCACAAGGTCTAGATGGTGTCCAAATAGCTTGGACGGTGTCCATATGTTTTGAATGTTATCCACAGACTCTAGATGATGACCAGATAAACTTGACAACATCCACAAGGTCATGATGTCATCCATAGGGTTTGGGCGGTAACCATATAGCCTAGATGGTGTCCATGGGGACTAGATGATGTCTACAAGTGTTGGGTGATGACCAGAAGTACTTGGTAGTGTTTGGCATCCATAAGGACTCTGAACAGGGGCCACATGGAAGGGACAATCGACTGCATAGTACCAAAGTGGCAAGTCATAGCTTGTCTAGCAAGAAAAACTCTACAAGTTCATCTAATGATAATAGTAAGAAATTGGTACAATTATCAATGATAAAGAGCATATTTTCTTATTTTGGGTAGCCAACAAGAACACCCAAGAAAAACCTACACCCACACAAAATACAGGTATGAAATGATTTGTAAAATTTATTTATTTGTAATAACTATTATTTCACATTTGAAGTATAATAACAAAATTTGTATACATGCAGATCCCTCCATTGAGTGTGGTTTTCTAAATGAAAGATTAATCACAATATTATTTTGCCATTTGAATATATTATTGATAATGACATGCCACCACTTGAAGACATTCCTAAATATGGTATGGCTATGGTGAATGACAAACCAGATGATATGATACAAACATTAAAAGAAACTTCTAGATCTCATAAAACACCAACTTTCAATGCAAATAAAAATCCACAATTTATGTCAATGAAGAGGATACTTGAGGACATTCTATATGATGAGATCAATCAAGCAGATAAAAGTACTCAGAAATCTATGTGAATAAAGAGAAGTAGATAGACAATTGGAAGGTCTTTTAAGTTTGATTACATAGTAAAATTTCTTTTTATTGAACCAATAGAGCCAAAAAATAGTACGGATACCCCAACCGAATGTAAATGCGAAATATGTTATTAGAAATTAATAAAGGACCACAAAATGTAACTTAAACTAGACACAATTGAGAAACATTGTAGCAAAGTTTATGTGTTGATTGAACAAGATGAAAAAATTCAAAAGACTCGTAGATAGAAAGATGCCATTGAATGCACGCATGTTAAATACGTGGCAGAGTATGAAAAAAATTAGAGACATATGTGACATCTTGTTTGGAAAGGAAGGACAATTACAGCGCAAAAAAAAGTTATTCAGTCAAATCAACATGCCAAAAATATACAGTTCTCAATGATCTATCATATTATCAAAAAAGGTAGACCTATATCTAACTTTTTAGATTATAAAACTCTGTTTCAACATAATGGACTTCATAACATTTCATAATCACATTGGTTAGATGGTAGTGCTTGGGACATGGCAAAATATCTTGTGATGATTGAGAAGGAATATATGAAAAAAAAAGGTAAAAATGCAAGGTTTATATCAATGTCCATTGATGAGTTCACAATAGTTGACAACACAACATGGGTTTGTATCCATATTTACACTTTTGAGAATAATTTAAGGAGACCTCATCTATTAACTATACATAAAATGATTGAAAATTACGATGCAAAAAACCTTTTTAAGTTAGTTATTTATAATTTGAGGGACATTGCTAGGATGGATGATTATGCTATAGCTACGAAGCTGGTATGTGTTGGAGTTGATGGTGTAACAGTAATGCAAGAGAATAGAAATGGTTTGTGTGTTTGACTACAAACAACAGTTTACCCATATATGGCTTCAATTCATTGCAAGGCCCACATAATGAATCTTGCATATAAATTTACAAGCATATTTGAAAATGTTGCAAAAGTGGAGGAACTTATCCATGATTTACACGCTTATATGTCAAGTATTAATAAAAGGTTTTTAGATTTTCAAAAAAAATAATTGGGGTTATCAATAGTAAAAAGCTTCTAAAATTTAATGATACAAGATGTATTTCCACATGTATGAGCTTGTATGCAATTTTTTTGAAGAATATCCATTGCTGGCAGAGTTTAAGTTTAACAGATTTGAAAATGTTTTTGACACTGTGGTATTTTCTCAATATTGAATGAAATATATTATTTGATGAAACATGCTCAAGAGAGATCGATATATTGTAGACTTCATACATTTGAGAAAATGGGTTTATCAATCTCTTTATGTCTTGTACTCGGGCCAAAATAGTTTTAAGATTTCTATTTTTGCTAGTTGGCAAACTTTAACATATATTAAGGATCCAAAATCCTATTTGAAATTCAATATTCATGATCATCTTTGTATCTTCATGAATGGAAAGGAAATATCACTACACACATTCTAAGAATGAGTTGATTTAGTAGGATCAAAAATTGAAGAAGTTCGTGTAACATGTATTCTTTATGAAATTGCAATAATGGAAACACAGATAAAATTGAGAAAGATAAAATATAGCTTGCTTATGTAAATTGGAGAATGGTTTCAAAGGGATGAGTTACTTGAAGCCATGGTAGTGGTGAATCCCATATTTTGGAGAGTTGATGATGGTAAAGAACAAATCAATAATTTATTTCTTAGATATATGGGCACTCTTATTAAATATTTTTTGAAGTCTATAGATATCAATGAAGTTGAAATTTTAGGTATTTTGTGAAAAGTTTTTATGAGAACATAGCCTACCCATTTTGGATTCATGATTATTGATCAATATAAGTGTCTAAAAATGCCAACTGAAAAATGGTGTTATTACAAGGTTATGGAAAAAATTATATCCTAGTACCATCTTGTAGGAATATATAAGTGAATTGTTCGATTGTATGAACTCTATCAAATAATGATTTTGGACTTTGTGGAAGATGAAAGAGTCTTTAGTGCATTATCTTTTATTTTAAATCAAAAATTTGTAACAAATTGGATAGAAATCTAGACACATGTTTGAGATTGTATGTTTTGTGATATCTAGTGGATGCATTTTCCTATGATAAAGCACTTCAAATTTAGAATTTGCTTAGTCAAAGAAGAGTTATCAATACAACAAATGACATAACTAATCTAGATATTGAAACTCCATATGCATCGGACATAGTACATACAAAAGATAATTATGAAGAAAGTGCTACTCAAAAATTATGCAAGTATGTAAGTTTTAACTTTCAATTATGCAATTAATTTTTCATATTATTATTTGTATCAAAAATCAAGAAAAATTTAATATTATGTAAATTGTAAGAATTCATAAATTGTGTTAGTGCATTATTTTAAAATAGTTGTGTTATATTTCAATTATTTAAAATTCAAACTTTGTTAAATAATATATTTAGGTTATATGTACGAAAAATATTTATTTTACAATATGAATTTATTGTTTCATGTGGTTGTCAATATTATACATCAATAAATTATATGATATTATCACTATACATCTAAAGTAGTAAATTTTTCAAATGAACAAAAACAAAGACTTATATTTAAACTTGCAAACTTTAATATACAATATAAACTTTCTAGTTTCAACATAACATATATAAAAATGCACAGAATAAATTTGTCATGGATAAAATGCCAGAATAAAATAAAGACATAGACTTATATTTCATCTTGCAAGCTTTCATTTAAAATATAAAATTTTCATTTTCAACATAACATATAAAAAAATGCAAAGGAATAAACTTTTAATGGATAAAATGCACAGAATAAAAAAAAAACAAAGACTTATATTTAAACTTGCAAACTATAATTTACAATATAAAGTTTCAAGTTTCAAAATAACATATATAAAAATGTCATTTCAATATTCCTTGACCTATTTGCATTAAATATAGATACATGCACTGAATAGATATCATTCCACACAAGGAGTTCTAATTTTCTGTTCACAAGTGGATGTTGTTGCCTTAGCTTCCCCCTTCCTTGAATCTAAATGTAAAACACCTTCTCTAACAAGATCCTCAGCTGCAACATTAATATTTATAGTTTTTGATCTTTTTTCGTACGCTGCATCTCCTATCGATAAGATAGAGGTATCCGCATCTATTTTCTCCTTTAGAAGAACATTTGGATCCATTACATGCTCTTTGATTATCCTCCTCAATGTATTATTCTATTTGTTGACTAGCATAAAGTTTTAATTTAAATACAACTATTGCATTTAAACTTTTCTACACCTTTTCCAAATGAATATTTAGTACTTGTGCTTCATTTTTGAGGTTATTATATTTTTACTACAATTTGAAAAATAAATTTGGTTAGATAAAAATTACCAAATTGTGATAAAAAACAGATTAAAAAAATTAATTACTCACCAAATATTTATCCATCTCTACATTCATAAGGCGACAAAGGTTTTGCTCTCTTGCCCATTTGTTATAGTAATTTTGTGCCTTTGCATTCAAATTTTCAAATCTATTAATCATAACATCTAAAATATTATCATTATAGGGATTTGACACAGAAATGGATCTCAATTCAGCGTGATTCACTAAAACATCAATTTTAGACTGATTATTTTGAACCAAAGAATATAAAGAATATCTTTGGGAATGGTTATGATAATGCTCATTAATTTCCTTTACCAAAGCCTTTCCTTAAATCTCCCACTATTTCAAAACTTTCACATCGGTCTATATAATGCCATCTAACAAAGCAAAAGCATTATCCATAACAAATTTATTAAATAGAAAAGATGTCAATTTATCAAAAGATTGTTCTACATCATTGTGTGGTTCAAGTGGTGAACTAGAAGAACCACATCCAACTTTTTTTAGGAGCTTAGAATTGAGATCCCTGAATAATATTGTGCACAAAAAATTTATCTGTAGACATGGAATAATACCCTCAAGGAAAGCATCATCAAGATCAATATTATACAAAAATTTTGTGGCATCTATTGCAGCAGACACTCCACCCACAAAAAACCAGGGGAACTTCGATGTTTTTATATGCATTATTCCCCTACTACTTGTTGGCATTAGTAAATTCTTCCCCCTAGTCTATATAACATGCAAGAGGGGTAGAGGTGACATATTACTTCTTACCAATCATTTCTTTACAATAGGAAATTCCATTCAATAAATAAAATTCATCAAATTTCAAACTAAGATAAGCTGAAGGTCAGAGGCATTAGACTTCGGATCCATACTTCGAGTTGTCTATATGTTTTTTTATGGTGGATGTGTTGTAAGAAAAGGTGACACTTCAATTTTTGTCAGACTCAAAGCCTCATACAATCAAAATTCAATTTAACATATTGAATTTCATGTAATATAAATATAGCGTAATTGCAAACATGAAGTCAAATACCTTGCATGGAAGGTAAATGTTGAACAGGTTGATGAACAATATTTCCAATGTTGAACGTCACTGTGAAATTACACGAAACATTAATAATTCCATTTTTTTTGTTGTTACATCAAATTTAAATAAACTTTTAAAATATTAAAACTTAGATTTACACCTAGGGATGTGCTTAAGGGGCCTAGTCGACATGCAACAATAGGTGAGATAGATATCTGCATCTTCTTATTCCTTATCAATGGTATCATCGCACCAAAAATTGCATCATTGCCTCTATCAGAATAAGAATCCTTAGAGCCCTCGACGGGATAATATGTATTCAATGCAGCTTCTCTTCTAGTTTGAGAAACATATTCTCTTCTCTATTACAAGAAAATATACATAATTAATATGAATTGTAACAAGCTAATAACATGATAATTTAATGACTTAGAAGTAAACTTCAAACTTCCCTCTAGCTTAGCAAAGGCCACATAATTAGATTTCATGTTTTCATGCAATATTGTTGGAACAATTGTTCCCCTCAGCTCATGGTACACCTCGTGGTATAAACCTAATATATAATTAAAAACAAAAATTATGTAACTATCACTTTGAAAGGCACAATCCAAATTGTTTCTTATCTTATTCAAAATAAATGTACACCAATTGAATTGTTATTCTCTAAGAGAACAGATAATGTATGCTACAACCCAAAAGGCGATATCTGCAAGTCTTCCCTATAAAATAATCCTCACCTAAAAAAATTCAGTGAGGGCTTATAGATATGGATTTGTTATATTTTGAACTGAAATACCCCTTCTCAAACAATTAGGGGTGCCTATCATGGAAACAAAAAATATTTTCAATCTTTAATTGAGACATTTAATTTTGAATTTCATACATAAAACATTGAATATTAATTAATGAAAACAAGATTACTTGCCAAGCCAGATGTATCTATATCCAAGTGATTTTCCAAATATATTTTATCTTCTCAAACAAAATAGCTTTCGTGAACACAAGTTTGACGTTTATGTGTGGTAGTCCTAAAAATTGATCAATATCTGAAAGAGTGGTGCCAAAAGTAATAGTTTGAGAGTCGAGGCTAAAATAAAAATCTCCAGTAGAAGGTTTGTAACTAGACATGAGATTTTTTAGTAAATTTGTGTTTTTCTCATACTAGGGCATGTAAATGAGGCTTCTTAGACAACATCTATCAATCTAGTCACTATAAGAGTTTTTATCTTCTAGAAACCTCAATATTTTTGAGAAAATAAGATTTCAATAGACAAATTTATGAATAGGTACAGAAGATACAGGGTTGGAAACCATTGCAATTGAGAAATGAGAATAGAGCATGAGTTTTAGGATAGAGGTCTAAAGGATGAGATAGAGGTTTGGAATATGCATATAAGAGAAATGAGAAAATATAAGGGGTGAGGGATATATAAGGCCTAGGCACTCCCCATGGATCCTGAATAACATCCAAAAGAGTCTGGACACCGTCCATAGAGTCTAGATGACGTCCACAAACTGCAGATGATGCCCACCAGATCTAGACACCATCCACAAGGTTTAGACACTGACCATTATGTTTGGACACTGTCCACTGAGCTTGTATGGCATCTACTAGCTCAAGATGGTGTCCACAAACTTTAGACACCATCCATATCCTTTGGACAATGTTCATGGGCTCTAGGTACCATCCATAGGGTTTGGATGCTGACCACCATGCCTGGATAATGTCTACTAAGCCTAGATGACATCCACTAGCTCTGGATGGCATCCACAAAGTTTTGAATATTACCATGGCTCTAGATACTATTCACTAGATTTGAACAATTTTCACAAATTCTAGACTTGTCTACGAGCTCTGGACACTATCCATGCACTCTAGATGGCATCCATGAACTATAGATGTTTTCCAAAGGATCTAGATGACATCCACTTCCTTTGGATGATGGCCACATGTTATGGACATCTTCCACACACTCTATATTCTATCCACATGCTCTAGATAGTGTCCATGCACTTTGGATGGTGTCTATAGGCTCTGGATGATGTCCATCAGGTTTAGACACCACCTACGGGGTATGTATGTCATCCATCATATCTCAATAGCATCTAAAGAGTCTAGACATCATCCACAGCCTCTAGACATCATCAACAACCTTTAGACACCATCCATAGGCTATGGATGCCATCTGTCAAATCTAGATGTTATTTAGATGATGGTGCATATGATTCACCTACTTGATGAGGCTACTTTCCCTTTGATTTGCCTGCATTTCAAAACTGACTTTTTAATATTCATTAATAAAATACATAGGTATTTTTCCTCAAGGCCCTTATAAAAACCCTATGATGTTTCCTTTTTTTAGACACTAAGATTGTTGACTTATGATTTTTATGCAGAAAGATCATGCACTTCTTACCCTTATAGAAGCTGGATATTTCAACAAGCCGGACAAGAACATTAAGAAATTAAATTACGAGTTGATAAAAATCCAATATCGTATGGAAAAGATAGAATAGGAAAAAATGAGGACATATAAGGGCAACGACCTTGGTTGCTATGATATTTTCAAATCTCTATGTGACTGAAGATATTTCCATGAAGATTTGAGTAGGATATTTCTGTAAACATTTTGGGATGATATTATTGAGAAGGTGAAGCAGAGTGTATTGCTTAGTGAATTTTGATCCAAAAATGAATGGATCAATGGTGGTACTACATATATAAGTCTTGTAGAGCCTCTAGACATTGCAAAATTCCATTGTGATTTTGGGGTAATGGAAGTTATTTTTAAAATGAGGCAAGACCACTCCATCACATGGTTCTATAAAAAAATTTAAAGGAAAAAATCTAGACTCGCATTGGTAGAGATAAGAAGCCTCGCACAAAGTTTGCATCCTTAACTAAGGACTCCTATTTTTGGGCTCACAAGGAGGATGCTTGTAAAACCTTCAAAATAACAAGATAAAGTCATGAATGCCCCTGAACTAAAATAAATCCTTGAAAAGTTTAAAGATTATGTGTGGATAATGACAAAAAATCATAGTCTTTCGTAGAGGTTTTCTTGGAGGGGAGTAACTTCATGATATAGTGGCAACTGTGTAGACTTCTTCAACTTTAATCAAACCCTGATTTGTTCAGTTTCATAGAAAACAAAGGCTGGATATTTTAACATTAGATGTAATATATTTTTCCAATTGTGAAAAATATCTTTCAACTCTATTTTGTTGGCAAATTTTTTCTATATAAATAAAGCTATAGATTTATACAAGTTATGAAGCTTTTGTTGCAAGTTGTTGAGTTTGTTGGTGTATTCCTCCTGCTAATAACTTTTTTCTCTTTTCAAAATAAGTCTATATTACATTTGAAATAATGAATGGATAAATGACTTATTTGTGAAGTTTTTAAAAGGTAAGTATGTGTGAATGCAATGATGGCCCACTTCTGAATTGATTTCTTTGAAGTTTAACATAATTTCATTACAATAGAATGTTATGTAGCCTGAGATATGTAAAATAAATGAGATGAATTTGAGGCCTATTTTTGAGAATACATGAGCATCAAGGGTATGGTGTGAAATCTTAAATCAACCAACAAGGTGCACGTGTGTGATTTGAATAGCCTTGTGTGTTTATTTGTTTTAATGTTGAAGCGACTTGTTAGAGTTTCTTGAAATCTTTTGAACTCCATCAAACTCATAGGATCTGAGAAGAATAGGTCTCTATCAACCAATCAAATCAGTTTGAGTGCTCCCTAAATGGTTAAGTGGAAATTTCCCCTACAGTATTTGCATACATCAAATAATGGCCCAAAATGATTGGTTTATCCATTTGGGAAGTTTTTCAAGAAGGAAGGAATTTCAAAGAAGCCTTCTATAAGGAAGAGAAAAGAGAAAATATTTGTAGGGGTAATATTAGCTGTGGAAAAGAGTCTAATGATGTAGGATCAAAATGATTTTGATATCTTATTGATGAGAAGTGGGTGCATTTATACATAATAAAAATAGTTGCATGAATTGTAACCACCTGAACATCTACCCTAATTGAAGCTCTTAACAAACTATTAATAATAAACATCACGATAAATATTTTAATACTACATATTTAACATTCCCCCCTTTATTACATTGTTTTTACAAATATACCCCTGAAACATATCAAATTTCACCTTGCCAAGTGACTTGGTGAGTATATCTGCTATCTGTGAATCTGTTGGGCAGTAATGGAACTAAATATGGTGGTTCAAAACTTATTATCGAATATAGTGTCACTAGACCTCAATGTGTTTGGTCCTCATGAAATATTGGATTCTTGACAAGCTTTAACACACCCTAATTATCACAAAAAAAACTAGTGGATGATCTTCAGGAATGTCTATGTCAGATAGATTGTGATGTAACCAAATTGCCTCACACACAGCTCTTTGTGTGTCACGGTACTCTGCTTCTATGGATGAGAGAGCAACTACAGATTGCTTCTTACTTGTCCATGAAATTGGTCCAGATTCAAGATGAAAAATATACCTTGAGGTTAATTTCCTATCATCAATAAATCTAGCATAATTCAAGTCTGTATAACCCTACAAGAATAAATTTGAGTTCTTCTTGTATTCCAAACCATAATCAATTGTACCTTGAACATATCTCAAGATGTGTTTCAATGCAACCCAATGACATGTCTTTAGTTCTTGCATGAATCTTGAAAGATAGCTGACAACAAAGCATATGTTTGGTCTGATATAAGTCAAGTAAATTAGGCTCCCAACAAGATGTTTGTAATGAGTTTCATCTACTTGAGGTGACTCTTGAAATTGGGATAGCTGCAGACCTTTCTCCATCAAAGTTGACATTGGTTTACAATCTGTCATCCCATATTTTTCAAGGAACGTCTTGGCATTTTTCATCTGTGAGACAAAACTATGATTCTTCTTTTGTCATATCTCTAAGCCAAGACAATAATGAAGTAGCCCCAAATCTATTATGTTGAAGGATTTTTTCAAGTCATTCTTTACTTCTTCAATAAATTCATCTAAACTTCTTATGATCACAAGATCATCTACACACCAAAAAAGAATGATAATCTCCGTGCTTACCTTCTTGATATACAAATTTTTATGTGAGGGGCTACAAATGAATCTATGTTATAATAGATGATCATTAATCTTAATTTACCATGCCCTTGGTGCTTGCTTAAGTCCATAAAGTGAATTTATTAGATGACATACCTTAGGTGGATGTTATTCATCAATGAAGCCTTTTGACTGGATCATGTACACTTCTTTTTTGAGATCACCATTCAAGAATGCACTTTTCACATTCATTTGCTAAAGCTTCCATCCCTTTTGTGTTGTGAGCATGCAAATAACTCTGATGGTCTTGATCTTAGTAGTGGCTGCAAAGGTCTCCTCGTAATCTATTCTTTCTTGTTGAGCATATCCTTTTACAACAAGTCAGTCTTTGTATTTGTCAATAGATCCATCTACCTTGTACTTTGTCTTGAAAATCCAATTTTTGCATGCGACGGATTGAGGAAGATATTTCTTGATAAAAGTCTTGTTGAGAACACTTTTGTGGGAGGTTCCTTCATGACTATTTTTTCTTTTTAAATGCTCCCAATTCAACTATTGGTGGTTGGATTTGTGAATTTTATTTTTTAGACAAGTTCTCATGGTTGTAATTTTTTGAATTCTTATTTCTTACTTAGAGTGAGCCCCTTCTTCCCCCATATATATTAAATTATTGATTTGTTAATGTTATTTTATTATTTTTTTGGTTATTAAATTTAAAAATAATAATAATTGTATTGTAAGGAAAACCAAGGAAAAAACATAAGGGATATATAATTTAATATTTAATTAAATTGAAATGTCAAAGGGTTATTATTTTATTCATAGAAACATGAAGGTTAAGTAAATTATAATACTTAAGGATTAATGTTAAAAGCTTAGTAGATGCTAGGTTCCTCCATATTTATATTTATTATTCAAATAAATTGATATATTTATTAAGAATATTATAAAAGATTATTTTGAAAAATCTAGTGGTTAGTAGGTTACAAATAAATTAAAAAAAAAAAATTATTTAAAATACATTTTTATATATGTAAAAGAACATTGAAATACATAAAAATTAATGTTGGAAATGTTAGGTTTCATATAAGTGTGTACTTCTTATTCAAAATATATTGGCATATCTTATATAAAAAATAATATCAAATAACAATATTTGGAGTTTAATGGCTATTATGTTTTGAACAACCATTACATTTATAAAATAATGTTTGGAACTTAGTGAGTGTTATGTTTTCAATATATTTATGTGAAAATAATTAAATATAATGTAATGAATCTCATTTAAAATTAATTATATCAAAAGATCAATGTTTGAAATTTAGTGGTGATATCATTAGATTTTATTGGCCCCTAAGTTCCCAAGGTACTTATATTATAATAACTAAAAATAACATATTAAAGCTCATCTAAGAACAGTTGTATCTAAAAAATAATGTTTGTAACATAGTAGCTGTGTTATTTGGAATTTATCAGTTGTTAGGTTATGAACAACCATTATATATAAAACAATGTTGAAAATTTAGTGATTATTAGGTTCTCGTACTTATAAGAAAATAATTAAATATAACGAAGTGAAATGCAATTATATAAAATAAATATTTCATTTTATTTATAAAAATCTATTTACAAGGATATATACATCATCTATATTTTTGTGTACTTCCAACAACTAAATATGATTTAATATAGAAATAGATATTCCATTCTATTTATAATAGCTTGTACATCATCCACATCTTTAAATTAATTCTAACACGAACACAATTCTCTTAATAAATATTTGTCTTCACTTTTATTTGTATTCACAATGATATAACTCCTCTTTCATTTAAATATATATTTTTCTTTAAAATCATTGATGAAAACTATGTTTAGACAATTATAAGCACCACTAATTCACTTTGAAAATGTGTTCAATACCTTATGATATATTCTTTAGATTTCCAAAACTAAATTACCTATATATTAAACTTCAAAATAATTTTCCTTAATAAAAATCAATTCCAAATTATTATTATTTAATTTTGTCTACTTTTATTTTTCTTGTTGATATCCCTAATGAAACTCGCTAAACACTTAATATAAAATTTCTTTAATATTTAGTTTGAAATTTAAAAATAAAAATAAAAAGATTCCACGTTACTTATTTTCTTAAACTTTCTTAATATGATATTTACAATGCAAATTAGAACTGTATTTATACTAAATATTATCAACTTTGTATTTTAAATTAATATATTTATAAATTTTATTTTATTTTTACTTGATAATATATAAATAATATTTAATAAAATAAATAATTTAATAAATAAATTTAAATTAATTCAATAAATAATTTGAATAACTTTATAAAAAATATTTTTTTAATTAAAAAAAAATTAAACTTTAAACAACATTTTTAAATAAATAAAAGAGATCTCATAAAAGAAGTCAATGACTAACATCAATTGTATGCCTGAAAGTTTTCAATGACCGGATTATGTTTGTGTGTTTTCCTACCATTTTTTATTATATAAACAATTGAAAAGGCATGAACGATGTGCTTGAAATTAGTGTACTATCATAAATTGACGGATTTATTGATTAGAAGTCATTTATAGTTTTATTAAAAATTATTCATGGAAGTTATTTTAAATATATATGAATAAAATAATATAAAATATAATTAAATTGTTTATTGTTCATGAAAACTTTTAATTAATTAATAAATAAATATTAATTGTTTATAATTAAATTAATTTTATATTAGTGGGAATTGTGAAATAAAGATGATTTATAAAATATTGTATACTCCAAAATTTAGTGGATAAGAGATGGGATGAGAAAATAAAAAATTCAAAATGGTAAATTATATTTAACATTTTTCACCTTATTAATAAATTTTTATAAATTTAATTAAATTGTTTGTGGAAAATTTTAATAAATTTAGTTGTTTATGGAAGCTTTCAATTAATCTAATTAAATTGTTCTTGAAAGCTTTCAATTAATTTAAATAAATTGTTCTTAAAAGCTTTCAATTATAATTGGTTTTGGAAGTTATTAAAATTGTTAAGATTTCAATTAATCTAATTAAATTGTTTATGAAGCTTTTAATTATAATTATTTTTGGAAGCTATTTAAATTGTTAAGATTTTAATTATGTTTTTAATTAATCTAATTAAATTGTTTATGAAAGTTTTCTATTATAATTATTCATGGAAGTTTTCAATTAATCTAATTGAATTGTTCATTAAAAAATTCAATTAATCTAATAAAAAAATTGTGAAAGCTTTCAATTAATCTAATGAAATTAAATTGTTCATGAAAGTTTTAAATTAATTTAAATTGTTTAAATAAATTTTCAATTAATTTAAGTATATTGTTCTTAGAATTAATTAATTTAATTAAATTATTCTTGAAAATTTTCAATTGTAATTATTTATAAAATTTAATGAAAATTTTTGTGGAAGCTTTCAATTATTGTTTTGATTAGTTTAATTAAATTGTTCGTGGAAGCTTTTAATTATTTATATCAAAAATGAGTTCTCCCGCCCTTGAAATGAGTTCTCCCGCTCCTCTTTCCATTCATGGTAGAATTTCTTCTATGTCTAAAAAATCTGGACATAAAGTTATCACTGCACGGAAGACTGACGCTACTTCCTTTCACACTCATGGTAGAAGCTCTCTTATTTCTGGCAATTCTAGGTAGAAGGTTGTCACTGCACAGAGCACTGACACTGCTTCCCTTCTCGTTCATGGTAGAAGCTCCCTTATGTCTGGGATTCTGGGCAGAAGGCCATCATTGTGCGGAAAACTGACTCCATGCAGAAAACTAGTGTTGCGCAGAAGTTTGAAGCGGTGCGGAAAATGGACACTATGTAGAATACGGACCTTGTGCAGAAGATTGTTGAAGAAGGTGCAGGGCACAAAGTTGACTCAATTCAGATCTATGAGTAAAACCTGAAATAGAAGGAAGCTTTTACCAGATTTGGTGATGCAAATGGTTCCTCTGACCAGTTCGGCCATAAAAGAACTGAAAAATTTAAAATGCTTTTTCTCGTTCCCCTCCCAGCAAACGACATGGCCTCTACTATCAATAGAGTCTTGGACATCATTGCACTGGAAGTTGTAGTGGACCCTAGAAAGCATATATCTTTCGCTAAGACAATATCTCATAAAAGAGAGCCAAAATCAAATCCCAAACCTCTCAAACCTGCATCTTTTAACCCTATTGTAATCTTTGATAAGAAGCCCAGACAAATGATCAAATTAAAAGAATTCATCTCAACCCAAAATCTCATCTACATATTCATGGATTACTCACCAAAACTTTAAAAATATGAAACATTATTAAAAAGAAATTCTATCATAAAAATGAAAAGTCGTAAAATATGGTGATGCAACAATCAAATCAAAACCCAAAGAAGAATCAAAGCACCTAACTTGTGTTGAACGTCTCTTCCCCTCAAGTCAACATGGCGTTCCGTGTATTTTCAGACATCCGAAACATAATCCGGAGTCTTATAATAATGTGATGGGATCGACACTCATTTTATTGTTTTCGTGGCAATTCTTTGCAAAAGCTGAGAGACAGCATGAAGAAAATAAAAGTTTTTCTTGTGTAATGTTATGATGGGAAACGTTGATTTGATTTGTGTGCTTTCCATCAATTATGATAACAATATCTCAACGGCCCTCTCATTATTCATGAATCATAACGTGTAAATCTGTACATACTCGTCTTGCAAATGTCTCATTGAGTGCCTTGATAGATTTTTACTCTGAAGTACTTAAAAAGTTTGTCTCATTTGAGGCAGCTGTCACTTCACATTATCATCAGCGTAAAGGTAGAGAATATAGAATTAGTATTGATTGAAACTCTCTTTTTCCGGTTTCTTCTTAAATTGAATACGATGATAGTTTGTTATAGTTTTTATTAAAATATAAATCTATTTAACGTATAATTTTTTTTTAATTATAATATTTTAATTAAATGAAAGTTTTGATTTAAATTAATTATGATAGTTTATTAAAAAGAAGATTATGATTTAGATGTATAACTATTCAACATTATAATTTTTTATATGTAATTTAAAATATAGATAAATACATTGACATAGCTATATAATTGAAGAGATTCTAATCAAAACTTTAAAAGTAAAAATCAAAATAAGGACGATTATGTTAGGGTTTTGATCATGTGTGTCATCGTTATAATTTCTTATCGGTTTCTGAATCATATTACAGTTTTTATTGGCATCCACAAGATAATAACATTTATTGACATTTAGGAGCCTCGTCTCTAAGTGAGCTCAGGGTATATAATGACCTCCCTACATTCCCATCCCGCTGTTGAAGCCACGATGGGTGAAAGAGGAGCTTAACACCATGGCACTGCGTCTCAAGCAATCAAGAAAAATTGTCCCCAAAGTATACCTCGAGGTAATGTTTTTCACCCTAATGTTTTTCGCATATGCCTAAGTTTACTTGTCTATCAATGGTTGGAGCAGTTTTGCTTAATAGGATATTTTGTGGATCGTGTCTCCTCTGAAAACATGCTTAAGACTTGGGTTCAATTTGTCTAAACTGCTCATGGCATTAAGCTAGAGATTGTCTAAAACATGACAAAGAGATTTTTTTTGCTACATTTTTCTAACCCTACCCATGTGAGTGTGAGTATGCCCCCTGGTACATATATACCTCTTTGTTGGTTGTCTCTCCTTAGACTCATGACTTTGTTGTCTTAAAGCATGCTTCTCTAAAATTCCTCATCTAGGTGGAAATTCCTAGGGTACCTCTTCCTTGTTGGCATTTCATCAACAAAATCATGGCATCCATTGGCCATGTTGTTTATCATGAGCCTACAAGATTCTATTCTGCCCAACGCCATAAACGGGTTTGTGTTGAAGTAGATCTATTAAGGGATCTCAAAGAGTTTGTGGAGATTCAAGTCGGTGAGTCTTGACACTCATAACAGGTCCTATATATCAACTACCCCAACACGTGCTTCCATTATCAAGCCACATACCACAAGATCAAGGTCTATCCATTGTATTTACCTTGCAATAGGCCAGTTCCCAAACCCACTTTTGATAACCCCAAGAGTCCTTAGGAGAATGAGTGGAAAATTATTGGTGGGAAAAAATAATAACAATAAATGACCCACTCATTTGACTCTGGGGATCAGTAACAAACCATTTTCTAGCTTTGTGCCTCAAGCACCCTTGCCTCCAACTCAACCTGATAAGGAGTTACACGCTATCACTCAAGCTACTAAGGAGTGTACCCATTCAGCAGTGGAATTGTCAAAACCCATTTCTACAACACACCTATGGCCAAAATGTTTTGCCTAGTTCTCAAGTTTCTTCATAATTTTCTTTAGACAACTTTGTTCTTTAGCCACATTTGGCATCCTGTTTAGGCATAAGCAATTTCTCACGCAGTCCCTCTCGGGAATCCCTGGCTCATTCTCATAGTCCCTCTCTTTAGGTATATACGAAAGAGACAGAGTATGTGGTCGATCTGACAGCCAATCAAGTTGCTTAGTGTTAGGAATTATTGCTCTCCAACAATAAACAATTCTTGAGGAAAAAATATCAAGCCCTTGAAGGGCTCAATTCAAAATATGTGTCTCTTGATACCCATAATCTATTAATTATTATTCATGAAATGTTTGGGGTCTTACAAACTCATCTTGTAAGTATGTGGTGAAGTATTTCGAAAAACAGTTTATTGATATGGACATTCTCTACCTGTAGGAAATTAAGGTGGCGGTTTTTCTTTTTTACATTGTCAACAACATGATATGGTCAGATAGCTTAGTGCTGACAACTCATCATGAAATGGGTCGTGGCAGCCTCATGACATTAATATCTATAAAATAGGGGAAATATTTTATGGATTTTGGATGTGACCCCTCATGTCATGTCATTTGGGCCCTTTTTTAATATAGATAACCATTCTTTTGGCATCATTAATGTTTGTCTCAAATGATGGACAACCAATTCTCTACCTGACTCCCACTGGACAATCTGCAGTGATTTCAACATGGTGGAAAGACCTGCTAACAAGATTGGCCTTCTACCAATGAGATGTGCCATCGACAAAAAAGAGGAGTGGATTTTCATGCGAAATAAATATGGGTTTTATGACCCCAACACTGGTCGTCATCCCATGTCTAGAGATTGGTATACTTGGACCAACCTTCAAAGTGGATCTAATCACATGCTAAAATGGCTTGATTAGGCCATGCTCTCCATTCAACCATACTTTTCCTTTGATAATGCTTTTTCTCTTTCGATTGAAGCTTTGTCAAATTTTATCCTTTTCAACCATTCACTTATCTGATTTCACTTTATTTAGCAGTTCAAAAAGCTAAAAATTCAAATAATGTATTTTTTTTCTAAATATGGCCTTGTTGGACAATGGTTCCACCATGGATAACATTTAGCGAGTTTGGAACTTGGTCCCCTAGCCCACTCAACAACTAAGTTGGAATCAATGATGGGTTGATGCACTCAATTGGACGACTAGATTTCTCTGAATCTATGGTTGTCAGTTGGCCAAGATACGATTGTGCTCCTACTCAGCCACCTCTTTAGAGATGAACCTATTGGAGAGTTGTCAATGATGTCATGATGATGTCATGGAGGTGTCTTGGTAAGTGGATAAAGTGCTTTGATAACCTAAGTAATAATGACAAAGTGTGCAATGTCTTTGTTCTAGTGTGCTTGAAGTTGGCTTGGTTGATCTTCAATTTTGACATGGTTAGAGATGTTCAGGGATGAGTATGGTGATTGAATCATGTGCAAGAGGTCCCTAAGATGTTATCTATGCTTTGAGTGTGTGTGTGTATAAGTGGATTTCATCTGGTTGGCCATAACTTTCATCTAGATATTTTGGGTCCAGTAGTAGAAAATTTGAGTAAACAATTTGATGACATCACCATTGCTATGTGTGGATGAGTCAAGAGGAAATGGTCATATGAGTTTGTTTAGTTTTATGCCTATTTATTATGCACCAAATTTTAGGTCATGTGATGTAGTGCATCAAAATATATGCAAGTGCAAAGTTGGGCTCCTAAGCTTTATTATTAGGAATATAGAATGTAGAGAAATAATAATGAAATAAAGACATAATTAAAATTCAGAAAACATAATAGAATAGAGACACATATTTAACTTGGTTCACCCAATATGGGCTACGTCCACACAAAAACTACCAGTCCTTATTATTCAATCCAACAAATGAAGGAAAAAACCTGCAATACATCCACTACAATATCCTCTTCACTCTCACACTTTTTTGTCTAATTACAATGCCCTCATATCAAAGGAGGGTTACAAATTAGGGAAAAAATGCACTAACTTAATTTCTATTGTTAGATCTAAAATCTAATAGTAAACGGTCCAGATTAACTATGAAATTATAATATTTTACAATGCATTTTTCATAAAATTTTGCTTCAGGGGCATTGCCCCCAAACCCTCACCAGGGGGGTTCCAAAATAGGTCACCACCCCCCTTGGACCCCCATGGAAACCATAGTGGGGGGGACACCCCCCTGTTAGAAACTGGGCATTAAAATAAGATCAAGCTCCACCATCTAACAATCTCCCACTTGAAGATTGATTGTTGCAACTCCATTGCTACAACTCTTACTTGGACTTTTACTTGAACTTTGACCCTGGCATTTTTCTCATCCTCCTTGTTATTCTCCAAGACCTATTAAATCTGAACAACTCTCCATCTTATCTTTAGTGACTGCCTTTGTTAGCATATCTTCAAGATTTTGACTCGCATGGATCTTTTCCAACTTCAGTTGACCATCTTTCAAAACTGAACGAATGAAGTGATACCTGAGTTGTATATGTTTGGGTCTTGAGTGGAATGTCAAGTTCTTTGCTAAATTAATTGCACTCTGGTTATCACTGTACAACCATGAATTGTTGCATCTATATCATCTCCTTGCTAACTTCTGTAGCTACAACATATTCTGCCTCTGTAGTTGACAAAGAAACTTTCTTCTATAATTTTGAAATCCAACTAATTGTTGTGTCACCAATAGTGAATACATAACCTGTGGTGCTCCTTCTACCATCTAAATCTCTAGCCATGTCTACATCAATATATCCTTGTAAGGTAGCATTTGACCCCTTATAGCATAAATGTTTATCATTGGTCCCTCTCAAGTACGTAAGAATCCACTTGACTACATCCCAATGCTCTTTTCTTGGATTGTTCATAAACCTGCTAACAACTCCCACTATATGAGCAATATCTGGTCTAGTGCACACCATAACATACATTAAACTTCCAACTGCTAAAGCCTATGGCACTTTGGTCATGTAATTGATTTCTTCCTATGTTTTAGGACACTGTTCTTTACTTAATTTTAAGTTCCCTCCCAAAGGTGTACTCATGGGTTTTACATCTTGCATATTAAACCTAAATAACACCTTCTTGATCTATTCTTCTTGAGACAATGCCAATTTCCTATTTTTCCTATCTCTTGTTATTCTCATTTCAAGGATTTGCTTTGTAGCACCCAAATCCTTCATTTCAAATGAATCTAGTAGTTTTCTTTTCAGCTCATTTATATCATGTATGTTAGACCCTGAAACAAGCATATCATCTACATACAATAACAAGATAATATAGCTATCATTTTCTAATCTCTTAAAGTAAACACAGTGGTTAGAATGACATCTACTATAACCTTGTTCTATCATAAACATGTTAAATTTCATAAACCACTATTTTGGAGCTTGTTTTAGGCCATACAAACTCCTCTTCAACCTGCACACCATTTTCTCCTTACCTTTGACTTCGTATCCTTGTGGTTGCTCCATATATATTTCCTCCTCTAAATCACCATGAAGGAATGCAGTCTTCACATCTAACTATTCAAGGTGCAAATCTTCTACTACTACCAAACTTAAAACAGTTCTTATAGAAGTCATTTTAACTGCTGGAGAAAAGGTTTCATCAAAGTCAATGCCTTTCTTTTGTGCAAACCCCTTTACAATAAGTTTGGCCTTGTACCTCTTTTTTCCTCCATCTTCTTACTTCAACCTATAAACCCATTTATTATGTAATGGTCTTTTACCTACAGGAAATTGAACCAAATCCCAAGTTTAGTTGTATAGCAAGGAGTCCATCTCCTCTTTCATGCCTTGCTCCCACTTCTTTCTGGTTTATACCTGCATTACTTCTTCATAGATTTCTGGCTCACCACCATCAGTCAATAATAAATAATAAAGTGAAGGAGAGTAACGTTCAAGGAGTCTGCTTACTCTAGTATATCTTCTAACTACACTTCTAAGAATTTGAGGTACTTGCAGTTGTTGCACATTCTAATTTTCTAGCACTTTTGGAATTTCATTTCCAGTAATTTCATCAAGTACTACATATTTTGTATTTAACTTTTCTTGTTTCTTTTTTTGTGACTGATCTCTATACATGACCTATTCATTAAATATCACATCTCTACTCCTAATGATTTTGTGATTTTCAATATCCCATAAACTGTAACTAAAATCATTAACTCCATATCCAATAAAAGTACATTTTTTGGATTTTGCCTCAAGCTTGGCTCTATTTTCTTTATCAATATGGACAAATGCTCACAACCAAAAGTCTTTAAAAAACAATAATCTACCTTTTTAATTATCCAATCTTCCTCTAGAATGCCACCATCCAAAGGACTTGAAGGCCCTCTATTTATTAAGTAAAAAAATAATATCCACAACATCTACCCAAAATTGTAAGGGTAGCCCTGCATGCAATCTCATGCTCCTTGCACTCTCCATGATTGTCCTGTTATCCTTTTTTGACACACCATTTTGTTGTGGTGTTCTTGGAACTATCTTCCCTCTATGAATCCCATGGGATAAACAGTAATTATCAAAATCCTTGCTGCAGTATTCACCTCCATTGTTTGATCTAACACACTTCAACTTATTTTATATCTCATTCTCAACCAAAGCTTTCCATTTCTTAAAAGTATCAAAAATATCAGATTTCTTTCGTATGTAATAAACCCAAGTTTTTCTAGTTGCATCATCGATAAAAGTAACATAATAAGAAGAGCCACCAAGGGATGATACCTGAGCTAGTCCCCATACATCTATATGCACAAGCTCTAACTTTTCATGCTTCTTTGTCCTCCCAACTCTAAGAAATATGACTCTCTTCTATTTTTCATACACATAGTGCTCAAATATATCCAAATCCACCTTCTTAAAATCTAGTAACAAATTCTTTGAGTGGAGAAGTTGCATCCCCTTCTCACTCATGTGCCCAAGTCTATGGTGCTATAATTTTGTATCTACTTCTGTAGAATTTAAATAAATAGAAGAGTCAACATCACCATTATATAAATACAATATACCTATGTTCTCTCCTTTTTCTATTACCAATGATCCTTTAGTGACCTTCCATGAATTTTCCGTGAATGTAACTATGCAGCCCTCACTTTCTAGTTGTCCGATTAAAATTAGATTTCTTCTCAACTCAGGAACATGCCTCACATCTTTAGCAATCATTTGTTTCCATTGTGTAATTTTATCTATATCTTACCCTTTCCTACAATTTTACAGGGTTCACCATCACCCAAATAAACCTGCCCAAAATCACCTTAAACATAGTCTTTAAAAATTTTCCTTATGGGGTGTAGCATGAAATAAAGCCCCTAAATCTAACACCCAAGAATCATTAATATTATCTAAAGAAAAGATTAAAACATCTTGTAACACATCACCTACTACATTTGCTTCCTGGTTTTTATTTTATTGTCCATCTCCTTGTTTTCCTTTTTGAAACCAACAATCTTTCTTCAGGTGTTCTTTCTTCCCACAAATCTAGCACACCAATGTTCCTCTGGATTTAGATCTACCCTTCTTAGACTTCCCACGATTCCTTGGGCCCTTTCCTCTATCATTTTATCTTCCCCTATTTTCTATAGTCAAATCATTACATGATGTCTCACCTATGCTTTTTCATTGCATTTTCTCACTAAGGATAACACTATTAACATCATCAAACTTTAAAGTGTTTGAGCTAGAGATAGAATTGCTCACATCCATGACGAAGCCTTTCCAAATTTATAGCAACAAGCATAGAATCAAAAGATCCCTAACCTCATCATCAAAATTTATTTCTACAAAACTTAATTTATTTGTGATTGTGTTAAATTCATTTAAATGGCCAGCAATAGACCCACCTTCTGACCATTCTAGATTAAATAATTGTTTCATAAGAAATACCTAGTTGGAGACTTAGGGTTTTCATATACTCTATCTAATGCCTTTATCACATTTGTTGATGTCTTTTATTTTGAAATATTATAGGCTACTGACGTTGCTAGGCATAGATGTATTATTCCTAGTGCCTTTCTGTCAAGAACCTCCCAGTCTTCATCATTCTTAGTCACTGACTTCTTTGCTATTCCATCCAATGGTAGGAAAAGATCCTTCTGATATAGATAGTCCTCCATTTTCATCTTCCATATTTGATATTTTTGGCCATTAAACTTCTTGACCTTAAACTTGTCTTCTTTTGCCATTGCTCCCACTCAAACCAAAAAACCTCTTTTCCTATGAGTTTACCTACCAAATAAGCATTTGGGTCTGATACCTGTTGTTAGGAATATAGAATGTAGAGAAATAATAATGAAATAAATATAGATTTAAAATTCAAAAAACACAATAGAATAGAGACACAGATTTAATGTAGTTTACTCAATATGGGTTACGTCCACACAGAAACTGCCAGTCCTTCTTATTATTCAATCCAACAAATGAAGAGAAAAACCTATAATACATCCACTGCAATATCCTCTTCAGTCTCATACTTTTATGCTTGATTACAATGCCCTCATATCAAAGGAGGGTTATAAATTAGGGCAAAAATACACTAACTTAATTTCTACAATTAGATCTAAAACCTAATAGTAAATGGTCCAGATTAACTATGAAATTACAATATTTTATAATGCATTTTTCACAAAAATTTGCTTCAGGGGCACTACCCCCAAACCCTCGCCAGGGGGTGCTCCAAAATAGGCCACTGCTCCCTTGACCCCCATGGTGACCATAGTGGGGGGACGTTTCCCCCCACATCCCCCCTGTTGAGAACTAGGCATTAAAGTAAGATCAGGCTCCACCATCCAATATTTTTTATAGTTTTTTCCCACACTTAGCCAAATTTTCAATGTGGCAAAAGGATTTGAGTAAGTATTTTGATGGTGTCATATCTCGCACATACAAATGATTCAGGAGAAAGTGATCATATGGGTTTATTTATTTTTGAGACTAATTTATCTGTGCTAAATTTTAGAATATGTGTTGAAGCATGTCAAAAGTTATGCAGGAGCAAAGTTGCTCTCCCAAATAAATTCTAAGCATAGTTGGCTCTGTGACAGAAGATTTTGAGAAGGCATTTTAATGGTTATATATCTCACACGTGTGAAGGTTTCAGGAATAGTTTGACATATGGTTGGATTCTCCTATATGTGGAGATCATATGGTTGAAATTAGAGATTATGAGAGTAAGTGCAGAAGAATTTATTGAGGTGCAAAGTTGGCCTTCCAAGCATTTTTCAATGGTTCCCATAGTCATTTTTGCACATGTTAAAGTTTGAGCAAGATCGATGGAGTGCATTTGCTCTAAGAAGTTAGGAAGCAGTGATATGAGGATAGGTGCATGATGTTTAATGATTGAGTAAAGGTAAAGGATAAGGATCCAACAGTGAGCGGGTGTTCTTAGAGATTAATCAAATGATGAGCATTGCTAGTTAAAGACCTGGTTGATCCAAAAAGATTGACATAGCACGTGGAGTAAACATTTCAATATTGTATGAGATTACGTTCAAAGATCAAACAAGATCGATGGTGTGTGTTTTAATCTAAGTTGAGAAGACACGAGATGCAAGCAGTGTGTTTAAGGTTTAACTATGACCGTTTCCATTGGAATATTTGAATTTGATAAGGGAAAAACTAGTGCTCAGTAATTTATCCATATATTTTGATAGAAGATGAATTTGCTCATGTTATAAAAATAAAAGATGAATAGGACTCCATGCACATCTAATGATATATATTTAAATATCTGAAAGTGTGTACAGACAAAGATATTAAACTCTAAAGTTGATTGTGTGTTCATGTTTATTTTGCAAGTAACTCGAGTAGGGTAATTGAGCTTGTTTTGATATTGTCTCGACATATCTTGATGAATAGGTTATTAGGGAGTGTTTTAGACTCCATAAGGATTCATTTTATGCATTATTAAGGATTGACCAATCGTATTCTATTTGATCAAAGGCTTAAAAGGTGATTGTGTGTTCATTCATAATGATTGTGTGTATAGAGAAGTGTTTGAGCTAATTGGGCTTTAGCAAAAGAGTGTGTTGGTGATTATCATCACTTAAGGGGGACCTATAGATCATGTAGAATGGGTACATGATTTTGGAAAGTGTTCTTGTGTTCTTATTAAGCTTGGAGAAGTATCAAAGAGCTAAATGGGTCTCCATAGGACCTAAAAGTGACTTAGGCCTATTTAAAAGTGGATTATGTTTAAGTGTGATCCATGTGACATGCCTTAAGGGTGAAGGCATGTTTTATGGATGATAAATAAATCTTATGATCTTGTTAATTCATGATTTATCTATAAATAGTGAAATCAAAGATGGTGATTTCAAGACTTGAAAAGTGAGAGACTTGGAGAGATTTGTGAGAGGCTTATGTGTGTGGTTTATGGAGATAAGGATAGATAGTGTGCCTGTTGGTTGAGTTAATGAGAAAAATAGTTTTTTAACTATGTGTATGACCTATAGGTCATGTTACTAATGTCAGAATAGTTCTCTTGCAATTTGAGGATATGCGAAGAGGTCTGAGTGTGCATATGAGGACAAATTGAGTGAAGAAGGAAAGAGATTGTGGCATGCCTAGGTGAGAGGCCTATTTGAGATAGAGAGTGTTTGTAAAGAGGTTAGAAAATAGAGATCCATCATCAAGTGTTTAAGACATAATTTTTAACGTGGAGTTGTTCAAAAGAGGGTCTAAAGGACTTGGTCTTCCTTAGGGGCAGTTGCTTCTTATGAAATAGGTGTTTCACTAAATACCTTTGGTCAGGAGGACATGATCAAGATTTGATGGTCTCAAGGAGTTGATCAGTCTCTTGTTTGTAATTTCTTATAGGATAGTAGTCCATTTATGTTGTAGGCTTGAGAGTGGGATTTATTCCCCATGAGGGTTTCCCACAGGAACTATGTGTTATGTGTTTGATCTTGTGTATGCATTAAATGCATGAGCTCTCTTTTTAATACTTCTTGATCAATTTAGTATATGTTAATTGGTTAATAGTTTAAAGGACTGTAATTGAAATTAAAATACATAGGCTCACTGATTCACTCCCCCTCTCAATGATTGTACCTCTAACAATTGGTATCAGATTAGGTCCTTTGGTAAAGGCTTAATAGCTTAAAGTGATTTAAGGTACAGTATGGGTAGTCATCAAGGAGGTTTCTCTACTAATTAAGTACTAATGTTCAATGGATCCAATTATACATTCTGTAGTGCTAGGATGAAGACATACATTATGTCCCTAGGGTCTGATGTATGGCAATCTATTTTGGATGGTTATGTTGCTCCTACTATTTCTCCATCTAGTGTTGCAGACAAGAAGTTGTTTGAGAACAACTCTAAGATAATGAATACCATCACTTGTCGTCTTACAGAAACTAAGTTCACCAAAGTAATTCATTGTACATCTACCAAGGAAATATGGGATAAATTAAATATTATTTTTGAAAGAGATTCAAAGGTTAAGATTGCTAAGTTGCAGACTCACAGAAGACGATTTTAAAGTCTCAAGATGAACAAAAAAGATACTATGGCATCCTTTTTGTAGAGAGTTGATTGTGAACATCATCAGAGGTATTGGATAGAACCTTGAAGATGATATTATTATTCAAAATGTATTGAGGTCTCTATCCCCCAAGTTTGATTTGAAAGTATTTGCTATAGAAAAAACTCATGACCTTACTCAGTTGAAGATGGATCAATTTCATGACACCCTTACTACCTATGAGATGAAGAAGAATGATGATATAGCACCAAAGAAGGAAGTAGATTTCAAGACTGAAATGAATATAAAGAAGAAGTTATAAGGTAAGAAACTCAAGGAGGATGACATTCCTGAAATATATGAGGATGAATTAATTGCTTTGATTTCAAGAAAATTGAGAACAGGTTCAAGAAATTATAAAGGTAAGCTACCCCTCAAATGCTTCAATTATGGTGAGATAGGACATTTTGCTAATAAGCGCCCTCATAAGTATAAGAAGGATGATGATGAAGAGCATGACCAAGGCCATGATGATGGCAAGAGATCATTCAAGTCAGATAAAATCAAAAAGGGATTCAGAAGGTTTAACAACAAGAAAAAGTACTTCAAAGACAAGAAGAGTCTATATACCAAAGAAGATTGCAACTCATCAAATGAGAGTGAAGTCAGTGATTCAGAATATGATCATGAAGATGATGGTCTTGTTGAAGATGAAGATCTGTTCATGGTTGAGGAAGGAAGTTTCTCACATCAAAAGGAGCCTACTTAGAGTGATTCAGATGATAATGAAGTGGACTATGAGACTACATTGACTAATGCTCATGAAGAATAGATGATTGAGAAGAAGATCAATAAGAAGACTAAATCTAAACTCAAGGACTTTGAGGAGAAATTCAGTGTGTTTGAGGTAAGAATGGATGAAGATGCCAAAGAGCATGAAGATATGGTCAAGCATCTCAGTTGTCAATTGAAAATTCTATCTACAATCCTAAAAGCTAAAGAAGATGAATGTGCAAGGTATGTAATTGAAAATGAGACATTGAAATCTGAGTTACTAAAGGTATCTAGTAAGGTAATGTCATTTGTGAGATTTAAAAAGAGCTCAAGTGATCTAGACAACATTTTGAATTATCAAAAGAATGTAAGTGATAAGAGTGGTCTTGGATACAAAGAAGAACTAGAGACTACAACACAATATGAAGACTAGTGTGAATAAAGTGGATTAGCCTTTGAAGAAAAATCATCAAACAAGAAATGAAGGTGCTGACAGAATGAAGATAGATCAGATCAAACAACTAAATGTCGTTAGTTATAAAAGTTTTAATGGTTATCATTACACATGTAATAACTTTGGTCATAGGGATAGATAATGTAGAAGACCTATTAGAATTGAATTTGCATGGAACTATGATGTGGGTCATCAATCAAAAAGTGTAAGCAAGGTTGAGTGTTTCAACTGTCATGATGTGGGACACTTTACAAAACATTGTTCATTTAAGGTAAGACAAGCTGATTTTCCTTCAAAAAATATTGAGGGCTATAATTGTTATGAAATAGGATACATTGTAAGATTTTGTCCAGATCTGGTAAGGTAGAATGAGCTTTTTGCAAAAAATATGGTGTGCTTCCACTCTGAACAGAGAGGTCACATTACTAGGTTCTGCAAGCAAAGTCCTACAAGTCAAAATAGGTTCAATCAGGATCCCAGAGTACATGGAAGAAGACAAGTTAACTCATTGAGACCAAAGGTGGTAAGTAGGAGTTATGATGAGTTTGCAAGTCCAAGTAATATGTTTGCTATGGTGGAGAATGCTTCAGAAGTTGAAGAGTGTCAAAGGCTCTCATTATCTACTAATGTTGAGAATAAAGAGACCAAGCTCAAGGAGAATACCAAGGTATTGGTTGAGGCTAGTCCTAAGATGTGTATGGATCCAAGTGAATGTCCTTTTGTTGTTGAGCAAGTGTCAATTGAGCAAGGAGGAGAAGGAATATGAGGAGTTGTTTTTGTTTTAGAGCATTGAGGTATAGAGGGTGTCTCTATCTATGCTTCTTAAGAGACTTCTTTAAAGTGGAGAAGTAAGTATTTTTGTAGTGTTCTTAAGATGGTTCTAGAAAACCAGAGTTAAGTATTCTTAGTTGGAACAGGTATGACTAGGTGAAAAATATGTTGAGGTGATGTTGATAACTATAAATGGAGTAGTCTGCAGGGTCAGATTGAAGGTTCCTAGATGGCAAAGGAGGATTTGTGATTTATCAAGATGATATTTGTGCATAAAAAGGTTTATTTACCTTTTTTAGCTTTCTCCAAGTGGTTTTGTGGTTTGAAGGTATGTTGAAGTCAATTTGGAGATTTTTGTTTGCTCTCAAGTTTCCTAGTTTGTGTTCAAAAGTATGCAGATCTTAAAATGGGTTATAGGAATTAATGGCTCCCAAAGGTATGATGGCTCAATTTTTGGTCCAAAAGTGTGTGATGGGTGTCTCCAGGTGTGTGAAATTTTTTAGAGGTGTGCATTGACCAAAAGGAGGTTTGGTTAGTTTATTTGTTTTAAGATTCTAAGGTTTTGGGCTATGCTACAAAAGTGGTTTGCCTTATGAGTTGGGGTCTTAGGATTTTTAATATGTTGAATGGAACAAATGGGTTTTCAAATCAATCTTCATAGAGATTTTAAGGTTTGTGATTCTCAAGTTATTTAAGTTTTTGTTGAGTTGGAGGCCTAATTGGGTAGTTGGTTTGTGAAGGAAGTATATTGCATAGGATAAACTAGTTGTTTAAAATTGGTTTACTTGAGGCCGCATATGAGAGTGATCTAGATATGAATTTTTAGGTCCTGAAGATGTGTATACTAAAAATTGTGGGCTCTGCAAGTTTCAAGTAGGGCTACAAGGAGTCTAGACATGCCTAGTATTGAAGATGTGCTTTTTGTTTAGCTTATCCAAAATATCAAGGCATAATCATTTCAAGGTGAGTTATTAGGTTGGTTCATTGCATTTTTTCTATTTGGTATAGTGTAGATGCAGAGTTGGTGGTCATGGAAGTGTCTTGAGAAAGAAGGCTAGTTAGCCTGTATGGTGGTTCCTAATGGTGTGTGGAGATCTAAAGATGCTCAAGTGGTACAATGGCTCAAAAATATTTGGGGGTCCCTCTTAGATGTTTATTTATGTGTTTCCATCATATTTATGTAGTTTTGTATGTTCTTTCTTCATTAATTATTATGCTTGTGAAGAAGAGTGTTGGCATGGAGGAAGAGGAAGTTTGTCAAGGCAAGAAAAGGTAGGCTCAAGGTAAGGGGGAGTTTGTATCATATTTATAATATGGTCCTTTCCTATTTTATATATTTTTTAGGTCCTCAAGATTAGTTGGTTCCCACTTTGTATTTGTGTCAAAGGGGGAGAAAGTTCTTGTTGTGGGAGTGCTTGAAGAGAGAGAGAAGGTGAGTTGTATATTGCTATATATGATGTTTGTTGACATTAATTAAAAAGAGGGAGATTGTTATAAAGTTTTTATTGATGTCATGGTGATGTCATGGAGGTGTCTTGGTAAGTGGATAAAGTGCTTTGATAGCCTAAGTAACAATGACAAAGTGTGCAATGTGCATGTTCTAGTGTGCTTGAAGTTGGCCTAGTTGATATTCAGTTTTAGCATGGTTAGAGATGTTCAAGGATGAGTATGGTGATTGTAGCATGTGAAATAGTTTCCTAATATGTTATCTATGCTTTTAATGCTTGTGTGCATAAGTGGATTTCATCTGGTTGTCTATAGCTTTCATCTAGACATTTTATGTTCAGTAGCAGAAAATTTGAATAGGCAGTTTTATGATGTCATGGTTGCCACATGTGGATGAGTCAAGAGAAAATGGTCACATGGGTTTGTTCATTTTTATGCCTAGTTCTTATGTGCCAAATTTTAGGGCATGTGATGTAGCAAATTAAAAGATATACAAGTGAAAAGTTGGGCTCCCAGGCTTTTTGACCGTGTTTTCCCATACTTAACCAAATTTGCAATGTGGCAAAAAGAAACAAGTAAACATTTTGATGCCAAATTTTCAATGTGGAAAAAAGAAACGAGTAAGCATTTTGATGGTGGCATATATTTCATGTGTTGATGATTAAAGAGAAGGTGATCATAGGGTTTGTTCAATTTTGAGCCTAGTTTAATTTTTATAAATTTTAGATCATGCATTGAAGCACGACAAAAGTTATGCAGGAGCAAAGTTGGTTTCCTAGATAAATTCTAAGAATAGTTGACTTTGTGATAGAATATTTTGAGAATGCATTTTAATGGTGATATATCTCGTATGTGCAAAGGTTTTAGGATCAGTTTGACATATGGTTGGATTCTCCTATATTAGGAGATCATATGGTCCAAATTGGAGATCATGCGAGTAAGCACATAAGAAGTTATTGAGGTGAAAAGTTGGACTTCCAACATATTTTAATGGTTCCCATACTTAGTCATTTCTTCACATGTTAAAGTTTGAGCAAGATCGATGGAGCACATTTGCTCCAAGAAGTTAGGAATCAACGAGATGAGCACATGTGCATGATGTTTAATTGACTGAGCAAAGGTAAAGGATAAGGATCCAATGGTGAGAAAATGTTTGTACAAATTGATCAAATGGTGAGCATTTCTATTTAAAGACCTAGTTGATCTGTAGAGATCAATAGAGCACATGGAATCAACATTTCAAGATTGCATGAGATGAGTTCAAAGTTATTGAAGTTTAAAGTTTGAGAATTGGCACCTATGTGTTACAGATCGAACAAGATCGATGGTGCATGTTTTAATATGACTTGAGAGGAAATGAGATGCAAGAATTGTGTTCAAGGTTTAACTATGACTGTTTCCATTTGAATATTTGAATTTACTAAGGGAAAAACTAGTGCTCAGTAATTTCTCCATATCTTTCAATAGAAGATGAATTTGCTCATGTTTTAAAAATAAAAAATGAAGAGGAATCCATGATGCATATAATGATATTGATTTGAAGATCTGAAAGTGTGTACAGACAAATATATTAAGCTCTAAATTTGACTGTGTTTGTGTTTATTCTGCAAGTAACCCAAGAAGGGTAATTGATCTTGTTTTGATATTGTCTCAATATATCTTGATGAATTGGCTATTGGGGAGAGTTGTAGACTCCATAAGGATTCTCTATGTGCATTATTAAGGATTGGCCAAATGTATATTATTTGATCAAAGGCTTATAAGGTGACTGTGTGTTCATTCATATTGATTGTGTGTACATAGAAGTGTTTGAGCTAATTGGGCTTTAGCATAAGAGTTTTTGGGTGACTGTGATCACTTAAGGGGGACCTATAGATCATGTAGAATGGGTCCATGATTTTGGAAAGTGTTCATGTGATCTTATTATGCTCGAAAAAGTGTTAAAGAACTGAATGAGTCTCCATAGGACCTAAAAGTGACTTAGGCCTATTTGAAAGTGGATTGTGCTTAAGTGTGACCTACGTGAGATGCCTTAAGGGCGAAGGCATGTTTTATGGTCGACAAGGAAATATTATGATCTTGTTAATTCATGATTGCTCTAAAAATAGTGAAATCAAAGATGGTGATTTCAAGACTTGGAAATATTTGTGAGAGGATTATGTGTGTGGTTTGTGAAGTGAAGGATAGGTAGTGTGCTTATTGGTTGATTTTTTTTTATATTGAATGCCTATTAGTTGAGTTAATGAGTAGAATAGTTTGTTGACTATGTGTATGACCTGTAGGTCATGTTACTAATGTTATAATAGTGCTCTTGAAATTTGAGGATATGCAAAGAGGTTTGAGTGTGCATATGAGGATAAATTGAATGAAGTAAGAAAGATATTGTGACATGCCTAGGTGAGAGGCGTGTTTGAGATAGAGAGTGTTTTTCCAGAGGTTAGAAAATAGAGATCCATCGTCAAGTGTTGAAGACATCATTTCTAAGGTGGAGGTGTTCAAAGGAGGGTCTAAAGGACTTGATCTTCCTTAGGGGTAGTTGCTCCTTGTGAAACCAGTGTTTCACTAAATACCTTTAGTTAGAAGGACATGCTCAAGGTTTGTTGGTCTAAAAGAGTTGATCAGTCTCTTGTTTGTAATTTATTATAGGACAATAGTCCATTTATGGTTGAGGCTTGAGATTGGCTTTTATTCCCCATGAGGGTTTCTCACAGGAACTATGTGTTATGTGTTTGATCTTGTGTATGCATTAAATGTATGAGCTCTCTTGTTAATACTTCTTGATCAAGTTGATATATGTTAATTGGTTAATAGTTTAAATGACTGTAATTGAAATTGAAATATTTGGGCTCACTGATTTACCCCCCCCCTCTCAGTGATTGTACCTATAATAGAACCATGTGGTGGCAGAGCTTGAGTAAAACCCCTTAAATAAATTTTTACAAGTTTAGGTGGCTGAATTATGACAAAAATCTAAATTGTTGATATGGCCAAATTTGTTCACATCTGCACTGGCTCAAAGTGGGGGATATAATCTCCAATTTTTTTCAAATTCTTAGAGCCAAAGCTCCCTCCCAACAAATTTAAGACATCTAGGAGGATGGTCACGGCCTCACTAAGATGCCTGATATGGTCAAAGCCTACCAACAGGTTTTTCAATCTCAGGAACCTTCCCTAGAGTGTCAGCTAGCCATCGACTAATGATTTTTAGTTATTCTAAGTAAAGTATCTCCTAACCAAAGGGTTGCCTATGATAGACAACTTTATTTAAAATATCTTTATGAGATAATTATGCATGTGGCCAATGAGAAAGCCCTATGATGTGATGACTTTCTGTAAATTTTACAAAAAATGTGGGATACTATTGGACCTGATCTCTATCAAGTCTATCTTGAAGCCTTCCATTATCAGTCCTTGGGCCCAAGTATCAACATAAGGCATATCAATTTTTTCCTAAAAGTTTGAAACCCTATATTTGTTTGTAATTTGAGGCCAATTATCTTGTTAAATGTCTTGTACAAGATTACCACTAAAGAATTAGCTCTATGTGTTTGTCACCTTCTACCTTTAATTATTCAGCCCAAGCAGACAGTATTCATTCAAGGCAGATATATCCTATATAATGTTATTGTTGTTTGGAAAAGCATGGAATGGGCTCACCATTCTAATTAGAAGGCCATGCTTATAAATATTGATTTCAAAAAACACATGGTTGAATAGAATGGCCATTTATTCTAGCTATGTAGCAATCTCTAGGCTTTGGCCCTACCTTTTTGTAATCAGTTCATATGTTTTTTGTCGATGCCTCTGTGTCTCTCTCCATTATTGGAGTTAGCTCAAAGAATTTTGGTCTTTTTAGATCCATCAGACAGGGTTGCCTATTGGATGCGACTCTTTATGTTCTTATTGCTGAAGGATTCAACTATCTTCTTTCTAATAACCAATTTCAAGGCCTCATCTATGGAATTTATTTACCAATTGAGGAGCCCTTATAATTTATTAATAGGCATGTTTTGTAGATGATACCTTACTTTCATTAAAGATGATAATATTGCTAACATAATGCATTACCTTGATATTTTTTGTCTTGTTTATGGCTTTTCCAGCTAATGGCACAAAACCTAGTGTTATAGACGATCTTTCCTATGATGCCTCTTTAGATGGATCAATTTGAGTGGAAGTTGCTCCAACATGATGAAATATTTTAATGTTTGGGCATCTCTTTAGCTTTCTAGGCTTCCCCCTCTACGCTTTGGCAATATGTGGTGGACAGGGTAGAAAAAAGTTATTGTATAGGATCACCAAACCCTTATCTCTAGCCGGTAAATTTCAAATTTGTTATAAAGTGCTTGTGGCCACCCATATGTATTATTCATCCTATTGGGTGCCTTCCAAGTAGTCGGTCTGAAAGCTTGAAAAAATATATTTTATTTATTATGGTGACTACATGTATACATGTATTATATTTATACAATAAATAATCATTATATAAATTTAAATAAATAGATTTAAATATTAATATTAATTTTGATGTTTTTTGAGGTATACAAAAGATTCAAAGTACTAATCTCACCACAATACACGTATAATAATACATGGATTAATATCTCAAGTCTTTTGGATACCTCTCGACACATATTAATTCCATATAAGTTAAGATGGATTTGTGATAGTGTTTACAAGGAACTACATTGAGGCAAGCTTATAAAGAAATATATCATGCATGGTCTAAACCCTGAGTTTTGAACACTAATGTGAAAGCACCACAAAGCTTAGTCAATATCTAGAGTGGTTGTGATTCATACTTGGTCGGTCTTGGTATCTTTATTTTTTTATAGCCTTCCATGACATTTAGGGCATTGAAAAACTCAATAGAATCCTTCTCTGCAACTTTTAGACAATAGAATTTGGGTACCGAAAGGAACAATAGATTAGGCAACCTCATGTTAGCGCTAACAATCAAAATTCTCAATTGTAAAGTTTTTTCTAACATAAAAAGCTAGAAAGTGGCAACAACTATCAAATTATTATTATGTGGCATATTACACTCGATTGTTGATGAAGGAAAGCTAGTTAACTGACATATCGAATTTTGAAAGTGGCAATGACTATAAAATTATTATTATGTGGCATCTTGCATTTAATTGTTGACGAAGGAAATCTAATTAAATGACATTTCAAGAAATTTAGGAATAAATAAACATACTTATTAATTTTCATGAAGTTAGAATCAAATTAATTGGATATGGTTTCAAAAGTACACTATTTTATTTCAAAGGAATGTTTAAGAGGACCTTTTGTCTACCTCAAATATCCAACCTTTGTTCTTACAAAATTTCAATTGGAATTACGTGGTCGACTTAGATTTTATCTTAATCATTGATGTGAAAATCTTAATCATTGATATGAAAATCTTAGATTTTATAATGCAGACTTAAAACATAAAACACATATTATATGAGTTAATATGTCAGAAGTGTTGAAGAAACATTTTGTTTCTAATTTACATTTGAATGGGATCCTCAAAATCTTTGGATAAATATACTTGGATATAAAACTTCTATTATGACTTTTTAAAAATATATTTATTTGGTTTGTTATAAATGAAACTATTGATTATCTTAATTTGTTGGCAAAGAAAAGTCAACAATAGAGTAAACAAATTCAATTTAAAGTAGCACTTCAATAATAATCATGTCGATAGGCATAATCTTCAATGGTTATTTGAGTAGTAGTGGTGTGTGATAATATCAAATGTCAATGCAAATTTTTTTATGATAATTTAATGTTCATTTAAAAGTTATAAGAAATGTTTGACCTTAAAATTGACGTTAATTTGGTTCTTATATGATTTTTTTTTTCTTGCTTAAAGAGAAAGTGATCAAAACATGAATCTTAAGCATACAGTAGAGTTCGGAGCCCTTTTTCTTCATAAAGATTTTTTTGACTCTGATGTAGTGATGTATCTAGATTGAGGCTATTTGTCACAAGTCATTAAAAAATATAATGGTGCAGGGAGATTGAGGTTATTTATCACCAGCCATCAAGGACACAATAGTGTAACTAGATTGAGGCCATCTATCACTAATCATTAGAAAAACCACGTAAAGAAAGAAATTGAACTGTTAATCAATTTAATATGTAACAAATCCAAAATAAATATTTCAAAATTATTTTTTCTCAAATATTTTTTTAAATGAATATATTTAAGATATCTGTATTAATATCTATTTTTAAAAATCTAATAAAAAAACTGTAAAAATAAAAATGTTATACCAACTAAACCTTATGGTCTATCAATTATGTAATTTGTTCAAAATCTATTTTGAAAATATTGTATAATTTGAATCCAAAAGAATACTCCAGTTTTGACTACGAAGTTGGTATTAATAATGTATCGCAGAGGAGCCCAGTTAATGGAAGTAAAATAGCAGGGCAGTAAATAGAAGTAAAACACAAACAACGACGACAGGACAGGGAATAAGAATTAGAATATGATGTTAATCCCACATACATGACAGGGAGTTTACTCAGTATGGAGATGTATTACAATGCCCTATGGTCAACACACAGTGAACTATTATTTCGCTTTTTGCTAAAGAATATCCTGTGCGGGCCACTCAAAGTGACATACGCCTATTTTAGGAGCCTTCTCTACGCTTTGCTTCAGAGGGCCAACGATATACAAAACCACATGTTTATATTGTTCTTACTCCCTTCTGCATCATTGTATTTTTCAATGTCGTTGTGGTACGGAGTTCATCATAGATTTTGGCCCACATACAGCCGAATAAAATAACGTTTTATTTTTTTTTAAGCAGTTGTGTTGCTTCAAAGATTTGATGTTTTCACGGTTTATATAGTCAAATAATTTTTTAATTAATGGAAAATTATGTTTTTATTTATTTTTACACAGTTTTTTTATAAAAAAAAGTATTTGAGTTATATGGCTTGTTTACCTTTTAATTGTTTATGTGCATTGATGTGTTCATGTCAATGTTTGTCAATGATCATGTGGTAGATGTAGAAGAGTGAGTGGGTGAGTGATGATGCAAGGATATTTTACGACCATCAAATTTATTTTACAAATATTTGATTTTTTGTGTTGTTATGAATCTTTTTTGTTAGATTTTAGTGTGTATGTAAGGACGTAAAGGTTCACTTGATATGTTATTAATCTAAAACAATAGTGGAATTAATACTGCATTAAAAAAATATAATTTATATATGCATTAGTCATCTATGAGAGCAAGTTTGATATTGCATTGAGAGCAAGTTTGATTGAGGATTTTGAACTAATGAATTTTTAAGATCTGTTTCACAGTTTTAGAGGAAGCATTCCCTGGATAACTACATGGACAACTTCCGATCGGGATTAATATCATATCAAGGTCATATCTATAAACACTTGTATGTCCTCTGAATAACACAATGAATTGATTGTGTTTTACCCGTTTTTATAACATCATGTTGTTTAATAACATAAAGTCATCGCCTTATTGTAAACATAACTTTATTTATGCCTTTTCGTGTTTCCTATAATTAAAAGGCTTTAAATTTAGATAAGATATATTAATATCACGTACGTACGACCAAAATTAGTCTAAGACTGTGTGTGTAAACCATTAGGGTTAAATGGATTTATTTTGTTGTGATGGCAATATGCCCAAGTTAGAGAATTATAGGACTTTGGCAGATGGTTTTAATAAATGTGACGACTGAATTTTGTTTTTAAAACCCTTATTTTATTTATATATATATAGTTAGGTATATATATATATATAAAATACACAATACACAAGACCGTGTGTGTATTTTGAATTATCGGGGGGTAAAATAGTAGGTCCAAGAAAGGTTATTTGAACGGGTTGATATTAAAGTTCTGTGTATGCACATTATGGAAATTGTAATGGGTTTTTAGTTAATAGGAATGAATTGTTTTCTTTTGTTTCAAAAATAGTGAACATATATATATGAACTGCATACATTTGTTTTACAAAACTGTAAACAAAACTGTAAACATATATATAAAAGGACAATGTGCATATTCATATAAATCCTAGTATGATAAGTTAAGTCTGTGTAAATTAGTTTGAGGTTAAAACATAACAATCCTAGAATGGACATAGTAAGTGGTTAATTCCTATCTCATCTTTGTTTTCTTAGTATATAAATATGTGTTATGTGAGGTGATTTTTATAACATTTTATATATTATATAACATATACAATTAGTGGATATTGGCATAGAATTGGATATCTAAATACTGGGATCTCACATACATATATATATATAAATCATGTGACCTATATATCATTTTTGTGGACTAAGTATTTGGGTTAAACCCTTTATAGAAACTTGTAACTTATCTTTAAGCATATGAGTTTTTAATATTTAGAAAAGTTGATAGAGTCGAACTTTGAATGATACAAATGTTAATGTATTTGAATTGAGCATAGACTATAATAAGTTTAAATGCTTATATAGATTGTGCAATGGTTATATGGTTCACAATGATTCTAAGTTAGAGGTCGACTTGAATTTAAATGTTATTTTGTGAAAAATAGGGTAACATGCTTTGAATAGTTTTCCATTATTAAATGGATAATGACTTTTAAATTGATATAAATGAATAAGAGCAGGGGTTTCGAGAGTGTTGAAATCTTATGATTGATCTTGAATGCTATTTTATGAATAAGTAAATTATAAATGGCTTGTTAGAATCATATGATGTTTTTATTAGAAAATAGAAATTACTGTTAGTATGACATAACAGTATTTGTGTATGTGGACAAATATAATTATGTAGTACATATTATGTGTTTATGTGATAAAGGTGTGTGTGTGCGCGCGCGCGTGTGTGTGTGTGTGAGAGAGAGAGAGAAGAACTTGGATACCCATACACACATATAACATATATTTGTACATAGGGATGTGTGTTTATAGTTATAGTTTTCATTGACTGTTAAAATAAGTCATAAAACCCTGAGGGATAGGATATTATGATCATGTGCATACAGTCTCCTAAAATTACAATAAGTATATCAATGAAGGATTTATGTTTATTTATGAGATAAGACATTGATTCTGAGGTATTTGATCTTTGAAAATATTGCCTTGCTTGTTGTTATTTGAGGAATATGTACAAGGAAATAAAACTATGATATTGTTGTTTGTCATAGAATGCACTAAAATTGAGTTACTAATGGAAATTAGAAAGATGCAATCTAAGTGTAAAATATACCCAGTTGGTATAGACTATACTTGTTTATGTTTATTATGTAAGTAATAAATAATATGTTTTGGATTCACTGCATATATTTGATAGATTAAATGTATGTACTTTGATTATTTATGTATTTATCATGTTTATGCCTATTGATAAGAAGTAATCCATATGAATATGTTGGTTACTTTTTATATTAACCACATCTCACATTGTTGGTATTAAATAAGCAATGAGATAAACTTCACTAGCTTACTTAGCATCATCAATGCCAGATGATGGTAATCCGATCAAGTGGTGTGTATAAATTTGACTCATCATAGAGATCAATAGGTATTTAAAAACTTTGGCTAAAGTAATGTTTAGTTAAACATTATCATTTCATATGTATGATTTACATGTTTGTGTGATATAATGTTAGAACATATTTTCTTTATGGTACACATCATGCATTAAATATCTTACAACACATGGGTGCTAGATATCTCTCTGGATTTTTGTATCATCATTTTCTATCCATCCATGAAGGGAGGACCATTCCCTAGTTGGAGGATTGTGCGAAAGATCCACAGTCCATGGTTGGTGTGAAAAAGTGCTCAAATGATACTCTCCCTCCCCACAATAGTACTTATTTGGAGACTATACTCGAGATTACTGTAGATACTAGAGTCTGTGAGACTCATGCTCCATGAAGCCTTGTATCTAGTATTGTGTTTATTATTAAAACATTATTCCTAATGAAAATATAATTATTTACACATGTACATTGATAGCAGTCGCTGTAATATTGTACTAGCCATGACTGAAATTATGTAACTACTTTCAAGAATGTATGTAGTTAAGTTTTACTTATTTGTTTCATAGTGAATAGTAATTGAATTTATTGTTAAATGCGTATTTTACGATTAACATATTCAGTATGTTTTGATCACTGATTAGATTCTTATGGTGAATTCTAATGTTGAATACGTGGAAATTATTTATAATTTTTTTTTGCGTTATTCTAGTAAAACCTTGTGGAGATGTTACATAATTTGATTTATTATGGTGACTACTTTTGTACATGTATTATATTTGTACAATAAATAATCATTATATAAATATTAATTAACACATTTAAATATTAATATTAATTTTGATGTTTTTTGAGGTATACAAAAGATTCAAGGTACTAATCTCACCACAATACACATATAAGAATACATGGATTAATATCTCAAGTCTTTTGGATACCTCTCAACATATATTAATTCCATATAAGTTAAGATGGATTTGTGATAGTGTATATAAAGAACTACGTCAAGGCAAGTTTATAAATAAATATATCATATACGGTCTAAACCCTGAGTTTTGAACACTAATGTGAAAGCTCCACAAAGTTTAGGCAATATCTAGAATGGTTGTGATTCATGCTTGGTCAGTCTTAGTATCTTTATTTTTTTTATAGGCTTACATGACATTTAGGGCATTGAAAAACTCAATAGAATCCTTCTTTACAACTTTTAGCCAATGGATATATGCATGAATTTGAGTACCCAAAGGAATAATGGATTAGAAAACCTCATGTTAGTGATGATAATCAAAACTTTTAATTGTAAAGTTTTTTCTAACATCAAAAGTTAGAAAGTGGCAATGACTATCAAATTATTATTATGTGGCATTTTACACTCGATTGCTGACAACGGAAAGCTAATTAATTGACATAGCAAATTTTGTAAGAGACAATAACTATCAAATTATTTTTATATAACATCTTACATTCGATTATTGACAAAAGAAAGCTAATTAAATAACATTCCAAAAATTTAAAAATAAATAAACATACTTATTAATTTTCATAAAATTAGAATCAATTTTAATTGGATATGGTTTCTAGAGTAAACTATTTTATTTCAAAAAGATGTTTAAGAAGACCTTTTAAAGCCTTTTGTATACCTCAAATATCGAACATTTGTTCTTACAAAATTTCAGTTGGAATTTTGTGATCAACTTAAATTTTGTCTTGATCATTAATGGGAAAATCCTAGATTTTATAATGCAGACTTAAAACATAAAACACATATTATGTGAGCTAATATGTCAGAAGTGTTGAAGAAATATTTCGTTTCTAATTTACATTTGAATGGGATCCTCAAAATCTTTGGATAAATATACTTGGACATAAAACTTCTATTATAACTTTTTAAAAATATATTTATCTTGTTTGTTATAAATGAAACTATAGATTAGCTTAATTTGTTGGGAAAGAAAAGTTAATAATAGAGTAAACAAATTCAATTTAATGCAGTACTTTGATTATAATCATGTTGATAGGCATAATTTTCAATGGTAATTGGAGTAGTAGTGGTGTGTGATAGTATCAAATGTCAATACCAAAAAAATATATTATAAATTTAATGTTCATTTGAAAGTTATATGAAATGTTTGATCTTAAAATTGATATCAATTTGGTTTTATATGATTTTTTCCTTCTTTCTCAAAGATAAAGTGATCAAAACATGAATCTTAAGCATATAATAGAGTTTGGAGCCCCTTTTTTTCATAAAGATTTTTTTTGAGTCTGATGCAATGATGTAGTTAGATCGAGACTATTTGTCACAAGTCATTAAGAAATGTAATGATGCAGGGAGATTGAGGTTATTTATCACCAATCATCAGGAACACAATAGTGCAACTAAATTGAGGCCATCTATCACCAATCATCAGAAAATTTACATGAAGAAAGAAATTAAACTGTTAATCAAATTAATATGTAACAAATCCAAAATAAATATTTCAAAATTATTTTTTCTCAAATATTTTTTTAAATAAATGTTTTTAAAATATTTATATTAATATTTATTTTAAAAAGTAATGAAAAAAACTGTAAAAATAAAAATGTTATATCAACTAAACCTTATGGTCTATATATCAATTATGTAAATTGTTCAAAATTTATGTTGAAAACATTGTATACTTCGAATCCAAAAGAATACTCCAGTTTTGACTACGAAGTTGGTATTATTAATAATGTATCGCAGAGGAGCCCGGTTAATAGAAGTAAAACAACAACAACAGCAGCAACAGCAGGGCAGGGAAGGGAATAAGAATTAGAAGAATAGGATGTTAATCCGACATACATGGCGAGGAGTTTACTCGGTACGGAGATGTGCTATAAATACTCACGGCGGCTATCGGTACAGTGGTCAGCACATAGCGAACTATTCTTTCGCCTTTTACTAAAGAATACCGTGTGCGGGCCACTCAAAGCGGCATACGCATATTTTTGGAGCCTTCTCTGCTCTTTGCTTGAGAGGGCCAACGATGCAAGAACCAAATGCATGTTTTCTGGTAGCTAATCTATTTAGATTTTGTTATTGTCTGTGTTGTGTTTTGTTTTTAATTATTTTGGGGGTTCATATCAGATGTAAATTTTAGTGCAAAGGTAATGAAGTTGATACTTCAGAGGCAACATATTGCATTTATTGCTCTGATATTCATGGTGCCAGTCCATTGTATTTTACCGTCCACAAGGGACATCGTTGAAATCGTTGAAATGAGGGTGTTGTATGGGTTGGTTCGACAAGAGTCTGATAATCTTCGAAACTGTGTAATGCATGTAGCAACCATCAAGTGCCCAAATACAACTTAACATGTATATTTAACATAAAATTATGTAAAATATACAGAGAGTTACAATTCTAATATCATATAGATGTTTTAAAAATTATATTTCTCAATATACTTTAGATAAATTTATTTAAAATACATATTCTAATTGATAGTTTTATTTAATAATGAATTATAAATAATTGTACATTAACTAATACTTATTCATGAATTAAATTACATACAATTATTATAAATACATCTTAAAATTTATAAAAATATATACGTTATTAAATATACTAACAACATCAACAATATATGTTTGAAAAAAATAATTTAAAAAAATTAAAATTTTAAATTTTTTAACATAACTATTTAATAAAAAACCATTATTTATTTTATTAAGATTTTAATAAAAAATTTAATTTTTGAAAAACATATACCTACTCCATCCCTTTAGAAATATTAATTTAATACAAACAAATAAATTCAATTCTCTTTGATTTAAAAAATTAAAAAAAGAGATTCTTTAACTAAACAAACAACTTTAATAATAATCTCATAAAACACATTCAATTAGTCCCCACCCATCCACAATTCACTCTGAACTCGCTCTTAAAATAGGTGTAATTTAAGATTTTTAAAATATTAATTTTTAAGAGCTATATAAAAAAGGTTTATGCAATTATATCCTTAGATAGTCCCAATTCACGTGGGAACCTATCAATGCACGGTGTATTATACGAGATTCAAAAGCTCACGAGTAGAAAGTGACTTATCCAAAGGTACTCATTACGATTTATAATATGTATTGAGAAGAGTATTTTTCGTCTTACAACAATTTAATTTTTTTTTAAATTAAATAAGGTAGATAAAAAAGAGAGTTTTGACGGGACTTCACATTTTTTAATAAAATTGAAGAATAAGTATCAGAAATTAAATCAAAAGTTAATGAATATATAAGAGTCAACAAGACCGTAGTCACATAAAAACAATCATCATAACCTTCTATCAAACAATACCCAGCTCACAGCAAAATCACTAGCAATCAACGAAATTTCAGTGGGATACCAAGGGATACAAGTAGACAGAAAATGGCCACCTTCTGAGTTCAGAGTTGAAGGAGCAACAAGGGCTAACCAAAAAGCACCAGCTCTCAAGAGGTTAAAGAATTACTTGATGTTCAGGATTATGCTTCCTCTGTGGGAGAGAAAGCCATCCATAGTCCTTTGCAACCTATTGGGGATCGAATCAAAAGCATCTAATTGAAGCCTCTTTGCCTCCATTCTTCTCCCTTTCTTCTTCACCGTGGATTCCAAAGGAGCTTTGCATTTTGGTAAAGGAAAACGAGCAGGGGAGGTATCCTCCAAAAGAAGTGGGGGTAGTGGTGGGAGCATCTGTGAAATCAGGTCTCGTCCTCAAGAAAGTTTCTCTAAGGGGAGAGGAGTGCCGAGAGGGAGTTGTAAGAGACCGGAAAGACTGGTAGAAAATACCATGGTTGCGTTAGAGAAAATCTTGGTCTAGAGCACCATCTTTTTTCCCCCACACCAACCTGGGGTGGGTCACCAACATTTTAAAAGGCTTAGAAGTACACCCGAGGGTGCAATGCCCAATGAGGTTACAACAGAGGCATATAAAAGGAAGCCCTTCAAAGTTGACATAGTGAACCTAAAAACCCATTGGAGAGCAAAGCTTGACTGTGTGACAAACATGTTTGGAGAAGTCAACAATGGCACAAGATCTCATGAACCTCTTATCCATCTAGTTTTGATCCAATCTCACAAAGGAACCAACCCAATTAACCAACAATTTAATGTGGTCTTCGTTCTGCAAGATCGATGGAATAATGTAAATCCTTAGCTAAAGGGGTATATCTAAGATCTTCTCCTCTACATGGTCAAAGAATGTGGACTAGGGGCAGAGCTAAATCCCAAAATGACAAAAAAAAAAGGGACCCGAGGACCACACAGAAGCACGATTAGCAACAAAGTGGAAGATAACCTGAAAGAAGCCATGGCTAAGCAACCTAAAGAAAGAGCATCCAAGGAGCTCTAAACGGAGTCAACCCAAAGATTAAGATCATGGAGAGAGATAGGGGAGCCCACACATTTATCGAAAAGGCTCCTACAACCAACATTTAAGTCCATCTCCTGAAGGGCCTGATCTAAAATTTCCACCTCAGGAATGTCCTCCGTAAAGGACAAAGGTATGTCACCCAGCATGTAAGAAAAGGATTTTGAGCCAAAGATAGGGGAAGGAGATACCTTGATCCCTGCTTGCACCTGAACCATCATGGGAGGGCATCCATTAGAGGTGGATGGTAATCTGGATTTACAGAAGTTTGAGCACTCGTGGAAGGGGTTCTCCATATTGGCACAACTAGAGAAAACCCATATTAAATTAGACTCATTCCCAGGTAGAGCAAAATGAGCAACAAAGGATGGTAGACAACTGAGAAACAAGCCATATTGAGGGGATGCACTAGTCAAAGAGAGGACCCTATCCACTTGAGTAGGCAACATGACATCCATAGAGGAAGGAGACAGGCTAGTGAGAATATGTGGGGACAACCCAATGCCAATTTGGACTGGAATAACAATGGTAGAGGGAGAGGGGTGGTTGATTGAACCACATACTTGGATGAAGTCAACACAACCTCAACAATGCCCTTGCCTAGAGAGGAATAGGAAGCCAGATTGAGAAATACCTTCTACAAAATGGACTTGAGTCCTAAGGAGGGTGAAGGTGTAGGGGGAGTTATTTTGCAACTGATGTGGGTGACATATCTTTTAATCTCCTCTTATGTATGAAAAGAAGACTATTCTTCTAGAGCTACCTCTATTTCCCAGTCGATAGAAGCATCATCCCATTCATAATCTAGACTATACACCTAAAGACTAGTGAAGTCGTGCAAGGAGCCATTGGAGTGGGCTAAGGATTTGAATTTCACCTTTTTCCCTCTCATCGTCGGAGCCAAAAAGTCTGAGCACTGATGTGGGTGGGTGGATACATAGAAGCCTAAAGAAAATTAATGGTCAGTGTTTTTAATACAATGCAATTATTAATAATAAAATAATAATAATGAAAAAATAAATCTATTTCGATGTTATAAATCAAATGTTTCCAAAAAGGTAACATAGTGAAAAGTTTAATTTATTATAGTGATTATTTGTGTACATGTATTATATTTATAATAAATAATCATTATATAAATATAATTTAACACAATTAAATTTTAATATAATTTTTTATTTGTATTGAGAGATATAAAAAAGATTCAATGTACTAATCTTGCCACAATACAAGTATAAGAATACATAGATTAATACCTCGAGTCTTTTGGATTTCTCTCAACACATAAATTTCATATAAGTTAAGATAGATTTATGATAATGTTTACAAGAAACTACATTGAGGCAAGCCTATAAAACAATATATCATACATGGTACAAACCTTAGGTTTTGAACACTAATTTGAAAGCTCCACAAAGCTTAGGGAATATCTAGAATGGTTGAGAGTCATGTTTGATTGGTCTTAGTAACTTACATGGCATTTAGGGCATTGAAAAACTCTTTAAAATCCTTCTTTGGAACTTTTATCCAATGGATACATGCATGAATTTGAGTACTCCAAGGAACAATGAATTGGGCAACCTCATGTTTGTGCCGAGAATTGAAACTCCCAATTATAAAGTTTTTTATAGCGTCAAAAGTTTGAAAGTGGAAATGAATATAACGTATTGTTAAGTGTTATCTTGCACTCGATTGTTGATAGAAGAAATCTGCTTAATGACATTCCAAGATCTTTGAGAATAAATAAACATGCTTATTAGTTTTCACGAATTTGGAATTACTTTCAGTTGGATATGGTTTCTATAATGAAATTTTTATATCAAGGGGATGTTTAAGATGACTTTTTGTCTACCCCAAATATTCAACCTTTGTTTTTACAAAACTTCAATTGAATTTTTGTGGTCGACTTAGATTTTGTCTTAGTCATTAATGGGAAGATCCCATATTCTATAGTGGAAAGACTTTAAACATAAAATGCATGTTATGCGAGCTAATATGTAACAAGTGTTGAGAAAATATTTTGTCACTAATTGACATGTGAAAGGGATACTCAAAATATTTGGAAAAATATACTTGGACATAAAACTTATTTTATGACTTTCCAAAAATAAATTCATCTTTTTTGTCATAAATGACACTATTTACTAGCTTAAGTTGTTGGAAAAGAAAAGCCAACAATAGATCAAACAAATTCAATGCAAATAAGCACTTCAATAATTATCATGCGTCTATAAACATAACTTTCATTGGTAGTTAGGGTAGTGGTGGTGTGTAATATTGTTAGATGTCAATACAAATATCTATTTTAAATTTAATGTTAATTTGAATGTCATAGTAAAAAATTGACCATAAAATTAACACCAATTTGATTGTCATATGATTTTTTTCTTTTTTTTTAAGGAGAAAGTGATCAAAACATTGTGAATCTTAAGCATATGGCAGAGTTTGGATCCCCTTTTTTCTAGAAAGATTTTTTTAAGTGTGACATAGTGGTGTAGCTAGATTGAGGCCATTTATCAATAGTCATTTCGAAACATAATGGTGCAAAAAGATTGATGTTATATGTCACCAATCATCAAGAAGCACAATGATGCAACTAAATTGAGGACATCTACCCTTAGTGATCGAGAAATTCATGAAGAAGATAATTGAATTGTTAATTAATTTAATATGTGACAAATCCAAAATAAATTTTTCTCAAACATTCTTTTGATAAACATATTTAAGATATTTATGCTAATATTTATTTTAAAAACTAATGAAACTCTCAAACACAAAATAAAACTGTAAAAAAAAATGTTAAACTAAAACTTACGGTCTATATCAACTATGTAATTTGTTTAAAATTTGAATTAATATATCTAAAGTGAATCTTTTCAATCCAAAAGAATACTCCAACTTTGACTACAAAGTTTATATTAAGATGCTATCGCATTCGAGACTAGTTAATGGTTTTTTCACCTCTTCTATCAAGTAGATACTGTAGTAAATAAGATTAAAACAATAGGTTAAATTCATGGCGAGGACTTTACTTTTTAATCCCACAAACATGGTGAGGACTTTACTTTTTATGGAGATGTAGATTAAATACTTACAAAGTGAACTATTCTTTCATCTTTTACTAGAGTACCGTGTGCAGGCCACTCAAAATGGCATATATCTATTTTTGGAGCCTTCTCTGTGCTTTGCTAGATAGGGCCAACAACACAAACTAAAATTAATATTTATTTTTTTATTATTTTTCTCAATATGCTTGTATTTTGAAATTAATCTTTAGAGATTTTGGTCCTAGTGTAGTGGAGAAAATAACATGGTCCATTTGAAAAGTCACGTGGCTTGTTTCAAAGTGTGACTTGTTTCGAATATAAGCTGCATCTTTGAGTTATTGAGAGATTCTCCTTTGGTTATTGCCTTATATCTCTAGGATATTATTTAGGTTTTGGGATCTTGATACTTCAATTCATCTTTTATGTTTTTCCATTTTCATTGTTTTTCATATTTTTTTTCCATCTTTGTTTGAGTATGGTTTGCTACTTCTCTTACAAAGAATTTGTTGTCATTATTTAGTTTCATGTATTCATTGTTTGATTTGGATTGCTACTTACATTATTTTGGATGTATTTTTGGGTCTTTTAGTCATAATTAGCTTTGGCTTTTCAGCTTACCGATATTTCTTTCATCATTATTCATTTTTCTTGGTATTTTGATTCTAACCTAGCCTTTGTCATCCTGGATTACCAATATTCCAAGTGATTTAATCATTTTCAAGAGTTTTCCATTTACTTTGACCTTCTTATGTTTTCTTGTTTTACTTTCAAGCCTTGTATCCCTAGGGTTTTTCTAATGCAGTCACTACACCTTCAATGATTGAGACTATGAATTATGTATGTAATCATTTAGTGATAAAGGTAAGACAAGATATGTATATGGTACTTTCATTTATTCATTTATCAACATTTATTTCAATATTTCATTTCAGTTAGCTCAATTGTTATGTTGTTATGTTCTTTCCTAAAGCACCATTCCATGTTACACTATTGTGACATGTTATGAGTTTCAAGTTGGACATATGTATATAAATATTATTTCAATTTATCATTTACTAATACTTTCTCTTACAACAATCTTTCGAGTCTTAATCTCCTTGAGTGCATGCCTTAAAGGGTGCACCAAGAAATGGGTGGGCATGCCTTTGGTGCTTTGCGAAAGATGTTGCTATTTATGTCATGATCATATGATTCCTATGTCTAATTTATCTTCCTCATAATTTCCTTGTTACTTACCTCTTTCCATCCTACCTCACTTAGTTATAACATTTTCCCCATTTCCTATGGTATTGGCCCAGGCTATTTATGTCTATTTTGCACATTTTCATTTACAGTACTGTATTAACTTGGTCGATGCCATTCTAAACTTGTCTTCTAGAATTAATACTGCTTTGGCCTGGTCGACATAGTTCTATGTCAATTGACTCCTCTTAATGAAATTGAAACCGGCCAATGTCATTGGCTTAGCCTTTAGGGTGGGTTTGAGTATTTGAACACTATATATACAAGTCATATTTCATTCATATCATATCATATCACACTCATCTACTCTGATTTAACTCGCAATTCTACCCTAAAATACATTTGGAGGAATTATAGGTAGAATATTATCTTGTGGAAGTCTTGGAGATTCATTAAGACGAGTCCTTTTAGTCTAGAGCTTGATTCAACCGTTGAGGTCTTCACAACCACAACAAATGCTCTTTCTTTCATTTCATTTAGTAGATAGATGTTGCTTGTTGTTTAATGAATGAATGTTTGTGTATCTTTGTCTAGTTTCTCTCTACATCGTGGCTATAGAATTGTTTAGACTTATCATATTCCATTTTAGGTTGTCTAGACCCCCATTTGTCAGCCATGGCACGTTATCCATTTTGATCATTCTAACCTTTCCCATTTAGTTTAATTTACTTTACTTGTGCAACTAGTTACATTACTTATTTGTAATATAGATTAATTACATAGAGGTCTAGTTAGAGCTATCTCTTTGGGTCATAAGCTTAAAGAATTTGGACCCCTTTACTTTGATATTAGTGATGTAGGTACCCCTCTTTCTAGGTCTACGGATCCATTGGTCACTACCCAAACATTAGGTATCACGAGCTCTCTTTGATTAACCTTCTCCGATTCTAGATCTTTAGAAAGAGGATAGTTGTATGCTAATCCTAGCCCGTGCATATAGAAAGAACATAATTGAAAGATGAAAGAAGAAGGTATGTTTATTTTTAAACTCCATTTTATTTATGTTCCATAAATAATAATATCATACATTTTTGTAATTAATTTAATGGATGTAATTCATTATATTTCAAATAAAATATTTTATATTTATCCACAAGTTGCTCTCTGTAACTACAATTTTATGTGTAGGATGTTTTATATGATTTTTTATTTTATTTGGTAACACAATTAAAACTTTACTTTAATTTGGTGTCACTTTTTACTAGTGCTAGAATTTTCAAACCTTATTCAAATATTTTAATTATTTTAGACGTCAAAATACAACCACTTTTAAAATATGACCGTTGTGGTTAGTATGTGAAAATATAAACTAACATATATATCTTAGATAAATCTATATAAAAGATACCGATAAATATCATTCTCGAGGCATTTGTCCCATTTATGTCACAAATCTAATATAATATATGCACCTCAAGAATGATATATCTTACCATCTTTTACATAAATTTATTTAAGATACATATGCTAGTTGATAATCTTCTTTAATAATGAATTATAGATAAGTGTACACCAATTAATACCTATTCACAAATTACCTTTCAAATGAATATTACAAATGCATCTTAAACGATATAAAAATATATGCATTATTAAATACACTAACATCAACAATAAATATTTGAAAATAAATTTAAAAAAAAGACAAACTATAAAAAATTTAACATAACTCTTTAATAAAAGACCACCATATATTATATTAATATTTTGAAAAATATTATAAATTTTTGAAAAACATATGCCCATTCCATCCCTTCCCAACAACAAGATGTTATCTAAATATTATTCACTCCAAACTAATAAATTCAATTCTCTTTAGTTGGAAAAAATAAAAGAGGTAGATTCTTAAGTTAAAGACATAAGGCCTTTATAATAATCTCATAAGATACATTATATACGGTAATTGGTCTCTATTTAAAAAATCACTCCAGACTCCATCTTAAAGATATATTTAATATAAATTTTCTAAAAGATTAATTCTAAGAGCTTTCAAAAAATACTACTTACAAATTTAAAATAGGGAGTGGGAGGAAAGCCGTAGGCAAGAAGGAAGGAGGTGGAGATGACGAGGATGACGATGACTAGGGGCGAAGGAGACTGGCGATGGGTCTGCAAAGAGAAAATAGGGGACTGGCAATGGCACATGAGAAGGGTAGTTATGAAGGTTGCATCCTAAGGCTAGCTGATCTCCCACACATGCAACTTCGGGAACGATTGGACAGACCCAAACGGAGGCTAGGTATTCTTGGCAATGTCGTGGCTTTGGTTATATGGACGACGACTATGGACGGGCTATACGGTCCATATAAAGTTGAGCCTACAGAATGGAGAACAACTGGTGCTGATAAAGCATCACACTTTCCCTGATCTACTGAGGACGAAAAAGATCTGCCTTTCTACACAGATCTGAGAATTTTTTGGTGGAAGGTCGTGGGTGATATTGCCCACTGTTGGATTTTTTTGGGGGTCTTAGGTGGGCAGGGGAGAAAACGAAGCAGGGGAGGCCATTGGCCTTCCCCTCGTATCTCTGACATCCACAACATGGCCACTTTTATGTAGTAATTCTATGGGATGTATGATAGGTGATCTTATCCCCTACAATCTTATCGGGATATGATGGGTATTAGAGGAACTCATCCTCTTAGTTTTTCGAATGGCATGGATATTAGAGGAGTCCTTGCCATAGTTTTGATTGGTTACTCGAATAATAGAGAAATCCATTTGTTTCACATAAGCATTGTAAGCACATGGTCTGATTTTGAGGTGCTTTTTGAGGGAAGTCAGCGCTTGGGTTCAAAAGGGATTTGCTTTCCTGAAGTCACTCTTGTTGTATCAGAGCGGATGTTAGAGGAGTCCACTCTTGCCTACCACAAGTTTCGAGATTTCTTGGTTTCTTCTCAAGAGTCAATGAAATCAGATCTGACATGGACAAGGCTTTTTTGGAGGTTGTGGTTCCATTTAGATAGGGTTGCACTCCCAATATACTCAAGGAATGTGGAGGATGGGCAAAAACTATGCTGAAGATCTTATCTGCGGAGATCCATACTCAATTTATGGTGTTTTTGTTAGGGGAAGATATAGGAATCCCAACAAAACTTTGTTTTATTAGAGTGGATGATAGAAGAATCCACTTTGTGATCTTAGTGGGAGGAAAGGTCCACTTACTATGATTCAGTTGTGCGGAGGCCGGGCAAAAGACCTAGGTGGCGGAAGACCTCCTTTTCAAGATGGACTTCTGTTTCACAGTGTCTTTAGAGAAGACATGATGAAGGGTTTCAGCGCTTCAAGATTCACTATTTTGTAACATCTTTGTGTATTGTAGGTTGTGGGACCCTTAAAACTCCCAATTGTGGGAACCTTAAAACCCTCTTGATTCACAAGGTTGTGGGAGACTCCAAACCCTCTGATTGTTTTTTGTTACGCTTCATTAGGTTACAAGATCCTTAAAACCCTCATGTCTCGCCAAGGTCATGGGAACCTTTAATCCACTTGTTGTGTACGTTAAAGGTTGGGGGAGCCTTCAAACCCTCTTTGCTATTCTTGGTTGTTTAGAGGGATCCTTATAACCCTCTTTGTTATACCTAGTTCCATTTTGGTTGTAGGTCCAATTATCAAAACCTTCACTTGTCCAGTTCATTGCTCTGGTTTTAAAAGCGTTTACCTCATCAAATAAAAAAAAAGTTAATAGCTTTCTGAAAAAGTTTTTGCAATTATATCCCTAGGGAGTCCCAAAGGGTTTGAAATAAAATTCATGCAGGAACCTATCAATGCATGGTGTTTTATTGTTAGTCATCAAGATGGCGATATTCAAAAACCTCGTCAACAAAAAGAGACTTATCAAAGGATATTCATTATGATTCATGATATGTATCGAGAAGAATATTCTACACCCCACAACAACTTAGACTTTTGATTTGGGTGGGTGGATGGATGCCCAAGGAACATTAATGGTTATATATATATATATATATATATATATATATATATAATTTTAAATATTATTTATAATAAAAGAGTAAACATGTTTCCATATTAAAAATAAAATATTTTAAAAAAGGTAACACATTGAAAAGTTTGATTTATTAAGTTGGCTATTTGTGTACGTGTATTATATTTATACGAAAAGTAATCATTATATAAATATAGATTAATATATTTAAATCTTAATATAAAATTTTAAATGGATTGATAAGTATACAAAAGAGTCAATGTACTAATCTCACCTCAATACAAGTATACAAATAAACTCATTAGTAATTTGAATCCTTTGGACACCTCTCGGTACATATCAATTCTATATAAGCTAAGATGGATTTGTGATAGTGTTTACAAGAAACTACAGTGAGTCAAGCTTATAAAGAAATATATCATACATAGTCCAAAAACTGAGTTTTGAGCACTAATTTTAAAGCTCCACAAAGCTTAGGCAATATCTAAAATGGTTATGAGTCTAGCTTGATCGGTCTTAGTATATTTAAGGTATTAAAAAACCCTTTAATTTCCTTCTCTATAATTTTTAGCCAATGGATCATACATGCATGAATTTGAGTACCTAAAGGAACAATGGATTGGGAAACCTCATGTTTGTGTTGAGAATTGAAACTCCCAATTATAAAACTTTTTCTAACATCAAAAGTTTGAAAGTGGCAATGCCTATCAAATTATTGTTAAGTGGCATTTTGCACTCGATCATTGATGAAGGAAAGTTAGTTAAATGACATTCCAAGAACTTTAGAAATAAATAAACATGCTTATTAGTTTTCATGAACTTGGAATTTATTTCGGCCGGATATGGTTTCTATAGTAAGCTTTTTTATTTCAAGGGGATGTTTAAGATGACTTTTTGTCTGTCCCAAATATCCAACCCTCATTCTGACAAAACTTCAATTGGAATTTTGCCAGTCGACTTAGATTTTGTCTCTATCATTGATGGGAAAATATCAAATTCTATAGTGTAGAAACTTGAAACTTGAAACATTAAACATATATTATACGAGTTAATACATGTAACAAGTGTCGAGGAAATATTTTGTCACTAATTAACATGTGCATGGGATCCTCAAAATCTTTGGAAAAATCTACTTGGACATAAAACTAATTATGACCTTGCAAAAAGAATTTTATCTTGTTTGTTGTGAATGAAACTATTGACGAGCCTAATTTGTTGGAAAAGAAAAGCCAACAAGAGATCAAACCAAATTCAATCCAAATAAGCATTTCAATAATTATCATGTCGATAGGTGTAATCTTTAATGACTGTTTGGGTAGTGGTGGTGTGTAATAGTATCAGATGTCAATACAAATATCTTATATTAAATTTAACTCTCATTTTAATGTCATAGGAAAAAAATTGACCTTTAAATTTATATCTATTTGATTGTCATATGATTTTATTTTTTTCTCAAGGAGAAATTGATCTAAAAACTATGAATCTTAAGCATATGATGGAGATTGGAGCCCTTTTCATTTGTACTTTTTTTTTCAAGTTTGACACAATGGTGTAGTTAATTGAAGCCATTTATCACTCGTAATTGAGAAACATAGTGGTGCAACTAGATTGAAGACATTTGTCTTTAGTCATTAAGAAACATAGTACTACAATGAGATTGAGGCCATCTATCACCAATGATTGAGAAATTCGTGGAGAAAGTAATTAAACTATTAATCAATTTGGTATGTGACAAATCCAAGATAGATATTTCTCAAACATTTTTTAGATAAATATATTTAAAATATATATGATAATATTTATTTTAGAAACTAATGAAACTCTCAAACATAAAAGAAAACTGTTTAAAAAAATATTATACAAACTAGAACTTATGGTCTATATCAACTATGTAATTTGTTTAAAATTTGTATGAATATATTGAATACTCTAGCTTTGAATGCATTTTATTTTTATATTAGGTTGGTAATGTTATTAAAAATCTATAGAATCCATAAAATATGATGTTTCATTAAATAGTTGTTTCATTAATTAGTTTGAATAATTAGCAAGTGACAATATTAAATTTGTTTGAAATCAATTCTATTATTATTCTTATTAATTTATTCATATAGTTCGAAATCTTATATTTTAATTAACAATATATATATATATATATATATATATATATATATATATATATATATATATATATATATATATATATATATATAACTTAACATATTGTAAAATTATTGTTCTTGGTACTTACATAATTGTTGTTGCATGTTAAATATAAGAAGACATGAAAACATGTGTCACAAATAATAAATTGATAATGTAAAATTAACAACACCACATTTTATGAGAGAAGAAAAAATTATTAGGTCATAATTTGTCATAAACATTTTGCATTCTAGACTTCCTAGACCTCCATCATCAGAGATAAAAGCGGCTGAAGTTTTGAGAAACATTTGTTATTTATTTGTCAAATTTTTAGTGTTGACTCTCTATCTAGAGGCTTCGGCCTTGTTTATGATAGTGTCCATTATATTTCAAAATATGAATCTTAGAATAAATTTGAAAAAATGGGTATCACAGTTCTGAACCCCAAGAAAACAAAAGATTGTCCTTATTGTACAAGTAAAATTTTGAGAGCAACGAAAGATTTTTTTTTAAACAAAAATAATAGATATTTATTATACTTTTTAATAATGTATATAACATACTTTTAATGTATAGATTTTAATATAAAAAAAAATTAAAATGCAACATCATAAAGTGCATATATTTAATAAAATATGCATAATGGTAACTCTGTATCTAGAGAGTAATCATGCATTATATAATAACAAACAAATAAAAAAGGAACCCAACAGGTATTAGGATTAGAGTTAAAAGACAGATGTAGAGGTAGAAACAATACGTTTGGCATGTTAATACTCTAAAGTAGAGTAATCCACACGAGTAATTTTTTTTTGCTTGTATTGTGACAAGAATATGTCCTTGCAAGATAAAATTTTGTCCAATTTTCTCAGCCACCAAAAATCAAAGCAATGTGGTGGGAAAATTATGAACTCATATTCATGTCATGGAGCTTTGAGAAGTTATTGTTAGGAGTTAGTACTCACATATAGTGGTGAGTGGTTATTTTTTGTGTGATTAATTTTTTTTTAATTATGTGATTAGTTAGTGTCTCTCTCCTTGTTATTAGGAGATCAAGAGGCTTGTATTTATATAACTTACCATATTGAATAAATTAAAATTAGAATGAATATAAGTAGAGCATTTTAGTCTCACTTCTAGATATTTCTCCAACATGTGATATATGATTAGGTTTTATGAGAAGTCTATCTGAAAAATATTTTGATTTGTAAGAAGGCAAACAAAGGTTATGTAGAGCAAACCACATGTAAATCTTGCTATTCATTAGTCTTTTGTTATTTCATTATTTATGTCAATGCTATGCATTTTAGACCATGTGCAAACCTCATTGTCATTTATTTGTTACTATCATCAACTTGGAGCTCAACATAGTTTAAGGTTTTGTTTCATCAATTCTCTTTCAAGCTTGAATCATAAGATTATCGGGGGTCTCAAATAAAACCCTAGTTTTATCTTTATCTTCTTTTCTCCTTTTTTCACAAGGAGTTTGGGGTTTGAACTTGGAAATGGGCTCAGACCAAGGAATATTCATCATCAGGTTATTGTGTGAGAGATAACAATGGTGGAGAAAAATATTACAAAGTAGAATAGAGTTGTTACTGAGGCTACTATAAATTTAGTGGCTAGAAAAGCCATTGTGCTTTCCATGCTGAGGCCACATTTGATAGTGGAGGCAACTAAGGTGGTGAAAATCATTCAGGTTTAAAAAATAGCTTTTGGTGTAGAAAATATTGTTGAGTCTCTACACCCCAAGCACAAAGTAAACCAAGATCCCCCTCTCATCCTTCATGCTCACTTGAAGTTTGAGGTAGTAGAGGTTATGGTCTGCAAAGACAACAAAGCTGAATCCTCTAGTGCTCCTCATGTTCCGATCCTTGGTGGTCTTGCCTCAATATGGGTAGATTTGTGCTACTTACAAATGATCATTTGCTCTGGTTGCCATGTACATTTAAGTTTATGATAAGACAACATGAACAAGTTCATGGTTGAAGATGAGTTAATGACACCATATGACATGTCCAAAGTTGGAGAAGGGAAAATTTAGAAGCTCCAATCTGGACAACATGCCATACTAGCATTTCAGATGGAGTTGTGAGCAAATTTAAGATTAATACATTTGATGGTCTGCTAGAAATCAAACCCAAACCAGATCTATTTGAGTTACTTGGTTTTTACTGGCAAACCAAACCCTGCATCTTGTATTAGGGTTTTCAAAGCCTGGCTATGATTTTTGTTTAGTAAATATATTTTGGCATGTTTTTTTTTAATGTATTTAGGTTATCATAGTTGTTGAGATTTGTTAGGTTTTTTATTAAAGTTGTTGGTTATGTGTTAATATATCTAATTACGTCTTTTGGGTAGTATGTTTCTTTAATAGTGTTGTTAAATATATTAGTATTCATCTCAATTAATGTTTAGATTTAAGTCATATGTATATTAGTGTTATTATCTTCTCATGTGATGATGTTATAATTTGATTTATTATGGTGACTATTTGGATACATGTATTATATTTATACAATAAATAATCATTATATAAATATAAATTAACACATTTAAATATTAATATTAATTTTTATGTGTTGTGAGGTATACAAAAGATTCAAGGTACTAATCTCACCACAATACACATGATATAAGAATACATGGATTAATATCTCAAGTCTTTTGGATACCTCTCGACACATATTAATTCCATATAAGTTAAGATGGATTTTTGATAGTGTTTACAAGGAACTAAATTGAGGCAATCTTATAAAGAAATATAACATGCATGGTCCAAACCCTGAGTTTTGAACACTAATGTGAAAAGGCTCCACAAAGCTTAGGCAATATCTAGAATGGTTGTGATTCATGCTTGGTCGGTCTTTGTATCTTTATTTTTTTATAGGCTTACATGACATTTAGGGCATTGAAAAACTCAATAGAATCACTCTACAACTTTCAGCCAATGGATATATGCATGAATTTGATTATCTAAAGGAACAATGGATTAGGCAACCTCATGTTAGTGTTGATAATCGAAACTCTCAATTGTAAAGTTTTTTCTAACATCAAAAGTTAGAAAGTGGCAACGACTATCAAATTATTGTTATGTGGCATCTTACACTCGATCGCTGATGAAGGAAAGCTAGTTAATTAACATAGCGAATTTTGAAAGTGGCAATGACTATCAAATCATTGATTTATGACATTTTACATTTCATTGTTGACGAAAGAAAACTAATTAAATGACATTCCAAAAAAATTAATAATAAATAAACTTGCTTATTAATTTTCATAAAATTGGAATCAATTTTAATTGGATATGGTTTTTAAAGTAAACTATTTTCTTTCAAAAGGAGACCTTTTGTCTACTCAAATATCCAACCTTTATTCTTACAAAATTTCAATTGGAATTTTGTGGTCGATTTAGATTTTGTCTTAATCATTGATGGGAAAATCCTAGATTTTATAATGTAAAGACTTAAAACATAAAACACATATTATGTGAGCTAATATGTTAGAAGTGTTGAAGAAATATTTTGTTTCTAATTTACATTTGAATGATCCTCAAAATCTTTGGATAAATACATTTGGACATAAAACTTTTAATATGACTTTTAAAAAATATATTTATTTGGTAATTTTTTATAAATAAAATTATTTAAAAATATATTTATCTTGTTTATTATAAATGAAATTATTGATTAACCTAATTTGTTGGCAAAGAAAAGTTAATAATAGATTAAACAAATTTAATCTAAAATAGCATTTTGATAATAATCATGTTGATAGGCATAATTTTCAATGGTAGTTAGAGTAGTAGTAATGTGAGATAGTAATAAATGTTAATATAAATTTTTTTATTATAAATTTAATGTTTATTTAAAAGTTATAGGAAATGTTTGATTTTAAAATTGACATTAATTCGATTTTCATATGATTTTTTTCTTCTTTTTCAAAGAGAAAGCGATCAAAACATGAATCTTACGTATATAGTAGAGTTTGGAGCTCTATTTTTTTATAAAGATTTCTTTTAGTCTGATGTAGTGATGTAGTTAGATCGAGGTTATTTGTTACAAGTTATTGAGAAACATAATGGTGCAGCGAGATTAAAGTTATTTATCCTCAATTATTAGGAATATAATGGTACAATTAGATTGAGACCATCTATCACCAATCATCGAAAAATTCATATGAAAAAAGAAATTAAACCGTTAATCAATTTGATATGTAACAAATCTAAAATAAATATTTCAAAATTATTTTTTCTCAAATATTTTTTTAAATAAATTTATTTAAAATATCTATATTAATATTTATTTTAAAAATCAATAAAAATATCAAACCAAACCAAACCAAAACAAACCAAAAAAAAAAACTAAAAAAAAACTAACTAAAACTAAAACTGTGAAAATAAAAATGTTATACCAACTAAACCTTATAGTCTATATCAATTATGTAATCTATTGAAAATTTATGTTGAAAATATTGTGTACTTTGAATCCAAAAGAATACTTCATTTTGACTACGAAGTTGGTATTAATAATGTATCGCAGAGGAGACCAGTTAATAGAAGTAAAATAGCAGGGCAGTAAATAGAAGTAAAACAACAGCAGCAATCGCAGGGCAGGGAATAAGAAGAGGAATAATCCCACATACATGGCAAGGAGATGTGCTCGGTGGTCAGCATCACTTACGGAGCCGCGTGGTCAACACACAGCGAATTATTCTTTCGCCTTTTACTAAAGAATACCGTGTGCGGGCCACTCAAGAGGCATACGCCTATTTTTGGAGCCTTCTCTGCGCTTTGCTTGAGAGGAATAATTAGATTGTATTTTTAGTTTTTTATAAAGTATTTTGGGGGGGGGGGGACAAAACTCATATATTGACCCTTGCATTTTGATGAAAACTTATTTTTAGACTATTTTGTATTATTTTTGTTTGTGTCCATAAGAATGTGGTTATGTGGTCTTTTTACCACTTGAGACCTTTTTAATTATGTAGACTCGACCACAATGTAAAGTTAAGTTTATATTTCAACAAATTTACAAAGCTCTCTTTATTTCAAAGTTAAGTTGTGAAACAAAAATGATATCTGTTATTTCATGGCCAATGAGATATTGCATTATGTTTTACTTGTAGTCGAAATATTCGAGTTGTATTTTTACCATTGACTCCGTACCTAGGTTTTGTTTGCCTCATGTCTTCTATTTAATTTTGGTTTTTGGATCGTATGTTTTAATTATGTTTTACTTTTGGGATGTGTTCCCCTGTTTACTTTTATACACATGTGAAAAATGAACCTATTTGATTATAGGTTGGGTATAATTTTCCAACGGGTCCACCAAGGCCACTCCTTGAACTCTATGACCCCATGGTCATTGGATAGTCTCCAAGTTTTGGCTTTTGATTGTTTGTTTTATAAGAATAGTTTCTCATGTATGGTTTTTTATATGTTTTAATATATTTACCTAAATATGGATCCTACCCAATATATACTGAGTCTAGGAAAGTCATTTTTTCTTCTCAAAAATTTATATACATGTCTATAGGGTCATGATTTCATTTTTACCAAAGCCATGTCATATCATTCTCATGTTGGCCTATGTTTTCAAATCTCTACAAACTATACGTGGGTTCTTGTAATACAAACCCTCCCTTCTTGAGATGATAACTTAAACCAGTTTATTTCCATCCTTTCATGCATAATGTAATTCCCTATGTTGATTACTCATTTTCCCCTTCTTCAAATGTGTGAATAGTGTCTTCCTTTGTTGGATTTGGTTTTGCACACCTAGTATAAGACCTTACTACAGGTACATGATTATTGTTGCCTCATGGCACAATTTTAGGTAAATAGGTAAACACCATGTTTAGATGGCAGGGTCGTTAATTCTCAAATAAATTGACGAATTTTTTTTTGACACATTACACCTTAATTGGATAATTTAGAAATATAGAAACTTGTAAAAAGTATTTCTGAAAGCCTTCAATTTAATCCTTATGAATGGTGAAAGTATTAATTATAAAAACATGTTAGTAAATGACTAAGAGTCATGAACACTAACACTTTTAACAAGGCTAAGAAATGCAAAATATAGTGTAAGGAATGATGATAGTATTCATATTAGATACAAAATATTTTATGTCATTAGAACTAGTGAATGTGTGATTATTTTTATTTTACAATGTATCTCTTAGATATGAGACTTGGACCATAATAGAATAAATATGTTGCTATCATTAGATCTGCAAGGATGTGGCCAGTGGTTGGTTATATGAGGTTCTCCCATCTATTTCATAACAATTCATAATTATTACCATGCGTAGACAAATGGGTCTAACATCGTCCTACGGGGTCATTCTAAGATGTCTAAGTAATGCCTCATATGTCCCCTGCACTTCCAATTTTAATGTGAGGGAAGTTAAGACAATTACAATCAGTGATGTGCTTATGTAAGCCAATGAAACATTATACAAACATTCTTTTAGGCATGTAATTTACTAAATCATCTTTTGTCATTTGAGATGCCACCAAAGGTGATTCTTTCTTTTCATGTTATTGGGGTCTAGTTTTGCTAGTCACACACCAGTCCTCTTGTGCAAACCCTTTAGGATAAAAACACTTAACCTTTTCACGTTGGCATATCATGTAAGGGGGACCTTGCACGCTCACCCAAAGCAAATAAAAAAGGAGACTAGGGTAGTTCAGGGTTAGCTGCGTGTAGTAGGGGTGAAGGCATTGTTTCGTGCATCAACGTGTGCACTAGTACTTAGAGCATTTACTATATTTCTCTAGAGATGCATGGAAGTATGTACTCATAAAAATAAGGCCCAAACACATCATTCAATATAAGTACAACATCCAACCAACAAGGGGAACACCTAAAACCATTCTAAAGTCATAACAAGGGTAGCCACATCATTCCATTACTTATCAAGTTCAAGATCACATGGATAAAAACATGTGCAAAGGCACTAGAATCAATCATAACCTATCTACTTATTAGGAATCTTACAACTCCTTCATTTTTATCATTTGCAAACCCTAATCTCTTTGTAATATGGCAACACTTTGTTGTCTCCCTCTAGTCCCTTTATTTTCCTCCTCAGGTCTCTATATAGGCATCCAACCAATCTTTCATGTCAATTGGTAGCTCATCTGCGATCGATCAACAATTAATGCCCTTCTTGCCCATTTTGTCATTAAAGTGGTGCTTTGCTCGATGCCAACTACCATGATGTCTTCCGTTACTTCCCAACTATATGTCAGATATAGGTTATTAGTCATAACTTTCATTGTCTACCTCTATAAGTCACACTGAATTTGATAGGTCTGTCACTGTCAGGTTGTCACTTCCATTATATTTCTATCTTGTCAACCTTATGCTTTCCTTTCTGGCAGGGTCTTTTGGTGTGCTCGTGCATGATGGCTTAGTTAGCACATGCCATGCTCTCTTACTATCCTCATCATGGGTGCTATGCACATGAACTGGTCTTGGTTACCACTATTTTGTGTGCATGGGATTAACACGTGATGCCTTAGCCTTCGAAGGACAATATTGAAATGAAAAATTGTTTAAAAACAAAACAAATAAAATCACATACATAATATTGGTGAAAGATAAATATGACATCACAAATATAATTATTAATGTCTTGGTCCTTGAGCATCTTTCTTCCGAATCCAAAAAGAATAATGAAAATTTTCTTTGGTGCTTTTTTCAATCTTGGCACGTTATCGTATGACCCTTAATATTTTTATTGATGCTTATTTGGGTGCTACCTATTATTTTTCTTATTAGTTAAAGAGACCAACTATCATTCTGTTAAGATCTAAATGTTTGGATTTTAAATTCCTAGTTTTGTTTCTCTCTGGTAAATAAATAGTATGATAAATGGAACCAAGATGTTGACTATGGCTCTAGCCATTGTATCATTCACCTCTTTTTGAATTATTATAGAATTGATATAATTTTTGTGAGGATGAAAATTGAACTCTCCTGTAAATTATAAATAATATGTTCATGTATACTAATATTGGTCTGTATTTGGAAAATAATTCATAAATAAAAATATTAATCAAAATACCGAGTTATGTCAATTATTGTTATCCCCTTAAAGAAAATTGTAGTTTCCTCTGGTTATGAGTGATACATACTTAATCTAATCACAAAAAGGATGTGCAATTTTATGACTAAATAATTATGTAGAGGAACAATAAATTCATGAATTGATAATTTACTATTGGAACTAATATCATTTATGCACAAACCTGGATTATTCCATGTATGAAAATTAATATACTAGTAATGTGATCACTACTTTCCTATAATTGACAAAAAAACTTCATGATAAGGTATCTAAGTTGGAAATAAGGTTTCAATAGTTCTGCTCTGAAATTATTAAAGGCACTTAATGAGATGTGACTCTATCCTAACCTAGAGACATGGTATGAAATCTAGTTACCCTAACTTTGATGTTGGAAAACATACTTGAAAAGTGAATAAATATTCTAGTGGTAACTAATCTCTTCAATTTTGTAAGTACCCTCTTATTTAAATTACAATGGTATAGTTATACCAAAAGGTAATATTGGATATTACTGATTAAGAGATCCTAACTTTGTGTCAAACATGATTGCTCTTCTATACCTATTAGCAATCGTATTCAAAGGTCAATACTCATAACCCATGGTGGTCAATATTAGATTATAAGACCTATCTCGATGTTGCAATGAAGTTTTGGAGAGTCATTTCTCAATTTATTTTCCTAGACTAATCAACCTATCTTGATTAATCATGCATTATGAATGTACTCATGGACTTCTTAGTCAAGCTAAGTACAATTTTCATAATCAACTTCATGTCTGTAAAAGTTATTGTTTATTTGTAGCCCTCAACTAAACGATTAGAATTTTAGTTTAAAAAAATAAATATTGTTGGGTTGTGTTTTGGGGTGTGTTACAGTTCTTCTTAGGCAGAGAAGGCTTCTCAGTGTAATTTTAAGCATTCAAGGGAACAAAACTCATATGCTAGCCTTTACATTCTATAGAAGCTATTTTTTAGGCCCTTTTACAATACTATTATTTGTGTCCATATGGATGTGGGCATGTGGTATTTTCATCGCTTGAGACCCCTTTTATTGTGAAGACTTGACCACAGTGTAAAGTGAAGTTTATATTTCAGTAGATCCATAAAGCCCTTTTTATTTCAAAGCTAAGTTGTAAACAAAAAGTGATATCCGTTACTTCATGGCCAATGAGAGATTATTGTGTGTCTTTCGAGTTGTATTTTAACACTATTACCCCATACCTATGTTATGTTTGTCACATGTCTTCAATTTAATTTCACTTTTTGGATTGTGAGTGTTAATTTTGGAATTTAATCATGTGTTTAATTTTATGTGCAGGTGAAATGCGGACCAGTTCAATTGTAGACTAGATTTAATTTTTCAATAGGCCCTGTCATCGATAGAGGCCACTTAAAACATAAAGCCATTGTGTGAACTCTGTGACCTTATGGCCATTGGATAGTCACCATGCATTTGCTTTTGATCACAATTTGTTAAAATTTGGTTTCTTGTGTATGTTTTTTAATATGTTTTAATATATTTTCCTAAAATATGTGCCTACCTAGTACATACCCAACCCAAGAAATTTATTTCTTTTTCTCAAAAACTTTTGTTTTATCGAATCCTTGTCTTATCATTCTCATATTGGTATGTGTTTTGAAATCTATCTAAATCATCACTGAGTTCTTCTTAGGCAAATAGCAATTTGTGCAATAATACATAAAAACCATTCATACTTTGGTGTCCAAGCTTGGGATTCAAGATCTATAACAAAACTTTGTTTTCAAATATAGTTTAGCCTTCAGACCACATATTTGGTTAGATACATATTTATTACAAACCTTTTCAAGTGGTTAATCCTATATATTTCCTTACAAGTTTTAATCCAAGGAAAACCCCAAGACTATGATATAAAATTATAAGTCTCAGACCAAGCAATTATCTACATTTTGATTATAAGGATGAATAAAATTTTATTTACTTCTTGTTGATGCATGATGCTTGTTGTTGCACTCACATCAATGCTTGTCAATGATGATGTGGAAAATATAGAAGGGTGACTAGGCAATTGATGATGTAGGTACCTTTTATGACAATACCGAGTTTGTTTTGTAGATATTTATTTTTTGTGTTAGGTGCCATTAATATTTTTTGATATATTTTAATCTGTGGGTAAGGACACAAAGGTTCGATTAATGTGTTATTAACCCAAACTAATGGTGGAATTAACATTTTATCAATATATATATATATATATATATATATATATATATATATATATATATATATATATGAGTTGGTCATCTATGAGAGCAAGTTTAATATTATGCCAAGTGCAAGTTTCCTTGAGGATTTTGAACTAAGGAATATATATATATATGAGTTGGTCATCTATGAGAGCAAGTTTAATATTATGCCAAGTGCAAGTTTCCTTGAGGATTTTGAACTAAGGAATTTTTAAGATATGTTTCATGATTTTAGAGAAGACATTTCATGGGCAACTATGTGGACAAGTTCTGATCAAGATAGTATCAGATTAAGGTAGGATCTATAAACACTTGTACGACATTTAAATAACACATAGTTGATTGTTTTTTATTTATTTTTATAGTATTGTGTTTTTTAATGACATGGAGTCATTGGCTTCTTGTAAACATAACTGGTTAATTCCCTTTTATGTTTATTGAAGTTAAACGACTTTAAATTTAGATAAGACATATTAGGATCACATACTTTACAATTATCCATCTTTTAAGTTTAACAAAGTAATTAGAATTCACTTTTCTTTTTTGAATGACTATATGGGTTGATAGCTATTTTCAATGTCTGCCCAATAGATACCCAACCTAATAAAATCATTTATTCTTCTACAATCAAATTTTAATGTAGATGATTAGGCACAACCTAAAATATACTAGGTACCATTTTGGGGCCTACTTGTATATCCAATGATATTGTCCTAACTATTTGGCACATAGTGTTGTTAGATCCTTTAGTCTAATTTGAGGATACTATCCACATGGATGCCCAATTATCCACCAATACACATTTAAATACTTTATCTTACACCTGAACTTGAATAAATAGTGGTAAATTGTATTATATTATTTTTTGCATGGGTAAATATTCTTCATCAAAAGTGATGAATTCTTATATATCTTTGAATGTATTCATGATAGAAGAAAAATAGGTTAGTTGTGTGTCACTAGGGAGAGTTGTCTCACACAATGCTTCATATAATATATCCTTGTAAACCATTGATCTTTTTAATAACTCAAAAAAATAAATATTAACATGGGTGTTCTTTAGTTGATCAGTTGATATGCTTTGTGTTTATTACCTTGCTTCATAGGAGGTGGAGGGGGTTGAAGAGGAACATGTTGACTACTTCCATTATGCTACACATGGAGTGGTACCCTACCTCTCTCAATGGTGAAAACATGCATCACATAATCCAGGATAAGATGTGGGTTAGGAGCAGGATGGTAACTAGTACCACTATGAACTCTAGGGGGAGATGAACAAAAAGAGTCATGTATACCCTTTGTTGTTTGGTGCTAACAAGAACCAACTAAATTGGATTTTGTAGCAATATAAGTTTAAAAAGTTTTGAGATTATTTACTATTAATTTCAACCTTATTAATGTATAAGTATTTGATTCATTTGATTACATCATGATCCAAATTATACATATAAAAATAAAACAATATGAAAATGTATATACATACTTTTAATGTATGGTTTTTAATATTTAGAAAAATAAAAATACAACATTGTAAAGTGCATATAATTAATAAAATATGCATAACAATAATTATGTATTTAGAGAGTAATCACACCTTATATCACAACCCAAAAAAAAGGAACACGACAAGTGGTAGGATTGGAGCTATGAGGCAGAGGCATCATCAATATGTTAAGCATATTAATACTCCAAAGTAGAGTAATCCACATGAGTAATTGTTTTTGGATTGTATTGAGACAAGAATCCGTCTTCATGAGCATAAAATTCCATCCACCTCTCTTAGCCACTCAAAATAAAAGCATTGTTGTGGGAAAATCCCAAACTCATATTCATGTCCTAGAGCTTTGAGAAGGTGTGGGGAGGTCCATGGAAAAAGATGTCGATAGGAATTGTGCCTTTACCATAAAAAAATCCATTATTTATCCCTTGTTTTTTCAAGCATGTTCGCCTTACTTGCTAGGAGATGAACTAGGGGGATAGGGTTGGATAGATCGAGGGCAACTCATAAAAAAATGAACCTAAAAACTTGTAACAAAATTTGTGATGACTGTCACCCATAAATTAAGATATGATTGAAGAATATGACCATGATTGTGCACTTCACTCTTAGAAAAATGTCTTAAATTAAAAGATAGAATGGAAGTTGTCTTAGAGAGTTGAAAAAGGAGACTTTAGAGATTAGAAATCGATCAAAATATTAATATTTATTAATTTGTACCAAATAAATTATATATAGATAAATATATAAAACTAATATAAATGGACATAAAATTAAGGTTAAGAATTATTTTAGAACATTATAAGTGTAGAGACTTGAAACATAAAACATATATTAGGTAAGTTAATCTATAATAAGTGTTAAGGTAATATTTTCTCCTCAATTTACATATAAATGGGCTTTCTAAGATCTTTGGGAAAATCTATTTCGTCATAAACTCTATTTTATGATCTTAAAAAAAAAATAGAATTATTTTGTTTATTTCAAATGAAATAATCAAATAAGTTAATTTGTTCATAAAGAAGAGCCAATGAAAAATCAATCAAATTCAATTCAAACAAATACTTTATTATGGTTAAGGTCATTGAATATGAAAAACCAATTTGTAATATTTTAAATCTCTACAATTTTATATACTATGAGGTTCTCTACTAAAATTATAGTGAATATGATTCTCAAAAAATATGGTTTTGATGGAAATTTGGATTAAAATTTAACCTCTAAGAGTAAAGTGTTATGACCACAAATAAACTTTATAACATTTTGGTAACACAAAGTAAAGATTAACTACTTTTTCAACATAAGAACTAAGGGCATGATTCAGGTAACTCATGAAACACACTTAATGCACATGTTTGAGATTTTTTTTGCAAAGGTACAATTTTGTTAACACACAATGATACATATTGAGTGCAAAATCTTAATAATTTTTTTGGGCAACATGACTAGTTGATATCAAGATTTTAGTGTTTAGAAGTAGATTAGTGTACCAATATTTGTTGATATAGATTAGATTAGTTATATATATTTATAAATATGTAAAGTTGACATAAATTGATATGTATCAAGCAAGTTAATACATAAAAAATGTTAAGGAAACATTTTGTCCTCAAGTTATATGTATCAGAGTTGTTGCCAGAATCCAGATAATGTGAATGCAATGGAGACGTGATCACACGAGATGAAGCTAGTGCACATCACATAGATGCTAAAGCAAATTGAAATTATACAAGAAGATAAATTGCACAAGAAAAAATAGGATAAAACCCAATATCTGATTAACATGAGATGGCCAAAGTGAAGAATACATATAGGAGAGCACGTAAGTAACTCCTCCACAAAAGGTGGTCAAGGCACCCCAAGAATAGATTGTAACTCCTCCATGAAAGGTGGTGACAAGGTGATAAGAATAGAGAAGTAGCTCCCATCAAGGGAGTTACTTATGACATTCTTATGACACCTATGACACAACTATGACACACATCTCCACATAAGCTAGCCTATCCCACAAACGTAGGAAAACTCCATGTAGCACAAAAATATGATTTCCCTAATTAAATAATAGGGAAAAATAAAAACCTACACTAATACCTTCCCCATAAGCGCAACTTAGGTGGGCAGTGTGGAAATATAAAATGGGTCCCGGCAACTAGGCCTGATGAGGTACCCAGTACAAATGCAATCTCCCATAAGATAGAGAAAAGGAGAAAACCCGTAGGAAAAAACTCCCCTCCCAAAAGAGAGACATAAAAGAAAGGAAGAGGCTAGTGGGCCTCCTCGAAGATGATGCTGCTGCAGATGTGGACCGCACCCCAAGAAGAGCTCGTAGATGAATGAACTTTCTCTCAGTGAAAATTTTGGTGAAGATGTCTACAACCTGCTCTGAAGACTGGAAAAATATCAAGTCAATGACCTGACTATGAATAAGCTCCCGAATGAAATGCATGTGAATCTCTATGTGCTTGGTCTGCTGGTGCTGAACTAGATTCCTGTAAGTCTGAATGGTACTTTGGTTATCATAACAAATGGTGGTGGGCTGCTTGATAGGAATGCCAAACTTAGAAAGTATCCCCTGAAGCCAAATAGCCTCAGTAGCTGCATTAACAGCTACCATGTACTCTGCCTCTGTGGATGATATAGCAATAGCATTCTGCTTCTTGCTAGACCAACTAATAGGACTAGAACCTAGAGAGAAACTATAACTAGAAGTGGACTTGTGAGTCTGTGAATCACCAGCCTAGTCTGAATCTATATATCCAACCAAGTCAACCTTTATGCCAAATTTGTAATGAATCTCCTATCTATGTGAACCCTGTATGTAATGCAAGATCCTCTTAGCTGCTTTCCAATGCAGCTCATGAGGTTCCTGCATAAATCTGGAGACAAGTCCCACTGTATATGATATGTTAGGCCTGGTGTGAGTCAAGTAGATGAGACTACCAACAAGTTGTTGATATCGAGTGGCATCAACCAATGGTGAAGAACAGTTAGCCTCAAGCTTGACTCCTGATAGAAAGGGAGTCGAAGATGGCTTGCAATCAGCCATGTGAAATTGAGCCAATAAATCAAGAACATACTGAGGCTGTGTAAGAGAAATCCCTGAATCTAACTATGAGATCTCGATGCCAAGGAAGTAGTGCAACAAACCCAAGTCTGTCATGTCAAATCTATCTTGGAGAGATGCCTTCACTGTTAAAATAGCCGATGAAGAACTCCCAGTGATCAAAAGGTCATCAACATATAGAACCAAAATTAGGAGCGAATCATCCTGCCATAAGAAGTAGACATTGGGGTCAGAATGGCACCTAGTGAAAACCACTGTGAAAAAGAAGGAATCCATCTTGGCGTACCATGCCCGAGGGGCCTATTTGAGGCCATAGATAGATTTCCTAAGTCTGCATACTAAGGAAGAATCCTAAACAAATCCTAGCAACTGCTCCATGTAGATCTCCTCCTCTAGGTTTTCATGAAGAAAGGCACTCTTCACATCTATTTGGTGCACATCCCAACCATGTGCTATAGCAATAGCCAAGGTGAGTCAGATAGAAGTCATCTTTGCAATGGGTGCAAAGGTCTTTGAGTAGTCAATGCCTGCCACTTGTGAGAAACCCTTAGCGACCAGTCACGCCTTGTACTTATCAACTGACCCATCTCCTGCAAACTTGGTCTAATATATCCACCTACATCGAACCATCTTTTTGCCCTTAAGAAGTGAAGTCAAATCCCAAGTGTGATTTTTGATTAAGGAAGAATATTTTTCCTCCATAGCACTGTCCCACCCAGGTACCCCTGATGCCTCTCAAAAAGCATGTGGATCCAAAACTGAAGCATAGAAGGCATGTGGATCTCTCTAAAAATCCCCCTAGTACGTATGTCATCTACGGGATCTCCTGCCCAAGTTACAGCACTCTCAAGTGTCTGTTTGGCCCAAAGTGGCCCAAAAGTGGGCGAGTCAGGTGCTAACTCCTCATCCTCTGATTGACTAGAGGTGGATGACTCTACATCACTGTCCTCGCTGTCTAAGCTCGAAGAAGAAGAAGATGTCTCTGGCTCAAGAACTTGCTGTGGCTGATCTGAATCTGATGAGGAATCATCATGAAGAAGTAGATCCGATGAGGGAGAAAAAGTGTCAAGTGTTGAGTCTCTAGAACTCTCCTAAAAATGGACACTTCTCTTGATGAATAACTCATGAGTGACTGGATCTAGAAGGCAATACCCCTTAATAGCATCTGGATATCCTACAAAGATGTAAGGCTTGGATTGACGTTCCATAGCTTTGCATTTCTTCTTTAGAATGCGGGCCATGGCTAGGGATCCAAAAACCCTAAGGTGTTCAACATCAAGTTTCCTTTTATGCCAAGCTTTAAAGGGTGTTATCCCTTTCAAAGCTTTGTGAGAAACCCTGTTTTGAATGTAGCGAGCACAATTGATGGCTTTGGCCCAGTACTATGGTGCTAAGGATTTGGAGTGAATCATACATCTACCCATCTCTTTCAAGAACCTATTCTTGCATTCTGCAACCCCATTCTGTGAAGGACTGTAAGTGACTGTGTGCTGCAAATCAATCCCCTCTATGGTGTAAAACTGCTCAAACCTGATGCTGACATACTCCCCTCCATTATCAGTTCAAAGAACCTTGATGGATTTCTCACTCTGTTTCTCAACAAGAGCCTTGAAGCCTAGAAAATTTTTGAACACTTTAGACTTTTGTTTGAGAAAATATATCCAAGTGTACCTAGAGAAATCATCATTAAAAGTGAGGATGTACTTGGCCCTTGTGAAAGATGGTTTGGGAAAGGGTCCTGATACATCACTGTGGACTAACTCCAAAGGTTGCAAAGCTCTCCAAGCTTTGCCTTTGTCAAATTTTGCTTCGGGATGCTTCCTAAGGGAACACCCCTTGCAAAGTCCTTCTGAGAATTGGACACGAGGCAAGCCAATGACCATGTCATTTTTGCAAAGTTGCTCAAGGTAACGGTAGTTAAGGTGGCCAAATCACTCATGCCACAATTTTCTAACTCCATCTCAATGAGTCAGCAATGCTGTTGGAGAAGAATCTGGTGCAAAATGTGAGAAGGTGTATAACCTTGCTTGGTGATCTGCCCTAGCCACTACCACTGTAGTATCACTATGCAACTCCCTGGTAGCCACTGAATCTGGTGAAAACTCAACTCTCAATGCCCTGACCAATGTGAGTGATTTGGTACATTGATAAGAGAATGGTTGAAAGTGAAGGAACACTTAGAAAATTATTGAATGTTCCTCCTTCCATTTCAACTGATCCTCTCCCTGCAATGAAAACTAATGTGTCATCACCCAAACTAATTGAAGTCATGCTACAAGGCTCTAAATATGAAAACTCAACTAGTGAAGAGCCCATGTGGTGAGAAGCACCCAAATCAATGACCCATGATGTTGTAGAAGCTACAGTTGCTACAAAGGCCTTGCCCTTTTCTTTCTCCTTACCCTTGCCTTTTGCCTGGGTTGAATCTTGGATAGATGAATTATGCTTGATGGACTCTGGAACACCTATGTGTTAGCTTGTGGAGCTAAAAGCTTCACCGAGATGCGAACGGGAGGAGTTGCTGAAGTGTCACAGACACCGGCGTCGGTCAGGCCAACTGATGTTAGTCAGGGTTGAACAGAAGGGTAACCGACATCGGCAGGAGTCGGCCGACGTCGGTCACCTCTAGGTAGATAGGGATCGATGTCAGTCGCCTGTGCGATTCCAGAACTGCGAGTTGACAACAGTTTGTTAACGAACCAGTTGTTTGCATGTTAAGAGGCTAATTTTAGTCTTGAGTTGCGTGTCTAATTATTGTAATTAAGAGGTCTAATTATTGTATGCATGAGATCTATATAATAGACTCATGGGTTGTATTGTAAAAATTGTACTAGAGTGAGAGAGCAAAGATTAGCTCCTTCAGAAGAGAGAGAGAGAGCAAGAGTGCTAGATAGCCAAGAGGGCTTGTAGAAAAGAGCAAGGATTAGCTTCTCCTAGTTCTAAAGGGGTGTTGAGTGTGTATGATCAGGGAGAGTTGCAGGTTGTACAAGTTTTGGTAGAAGATCCACCAGGGTACTGGTTGAAGAATCATAAGGACTTGGTGAGGCAAGGACAAGGGTTCTTCAGGTTGTAGAGACATCTACATGGTAAGTAAGGTCTATTGATTTGCAAGTTGTGCAAGAGAAGGGAGATCTACTTGGAGTATGGTTGTGTACTTGGTGTACTGGCGGTGTTGTTACTAACTGGTGGAGGTGAACAACAACTCTGTGTTTGAGTTGATTGTCGTGACCGTAATTGAGAGAGTGAACTGTAGAAGGAGAATTACAAGTGAACCCTAGAAGTGTGGGAGCTCTAGAGGTGTGGGAAGAAGAAGTGTGGCATCTTCTTTATTGTATTTTCTTTTGATTGAGTATTAATACAATTGGGTATTGTCTCTCATATTCTGTGTTGTTTCATATTTCTAATTACTTATCATTCTGGTTAAATTCCTTGTTTAGTTGCTAATACAAAGGTAATCAAGTGTGCCCTTAGTGGGCAGTGGTTCCTGGCAAAGTGGTATCAGAGCATGTTTGTTGTTTTAGATTACCTGACACTATGTTGTGTTTCTCTAGAAGATAAGTTAGGTTATCTATTTGTTTCTTCATGCATTTGTGTTCATCATGCCCTGTGTTTTTAAAATAGGCACACTTAACCTTCTCCTTCTTAGGTTTAGCATTAGAGGATGAAGACTCAGTGTTGTTTTTGGTAGGATTGTTGTTTTCTTTCTTCTTCTCCTGGTCTTTGTTCTTTTTCTTCTTCTCCTTTGTTGAAGTCTTATCCTTACCATTTCCAGCTATCAAAGCTTGGGGTTGAGTAGACTTCATTGTGGCCATTTGAATTAGCTTATCTTGCTCCCTAGTCAAGTCGGCAATGAATGAATCCAAACAAGGCATTTTCCATGTAGTGCCAAGGGCACTTTTGGTGGCATGGAAAGTGGAGACAAAGACTGAATAGCTTGGACCTAACTTTGCGAGAATAGAAAAGATGAGTTGATCATCTTTCTTCTCTATCCCACATTCTTTCAATTGCAATCTAAGGGCCTTAAACTTAGTGAAGAAGTCCTGTAGGGTGTCAAAGTTGCTAGGACTTAGACTTATGAGTTCGTTTTCAAGCTCATGTCCTCTCATCTCATCAAGCTTCCCAAATAAGAGTTCTAAGGTGTCTTATATGTCTTTGTGAGTCTTGAAGGTTTATAAATGAAAGAGAAGTTCTGGAGACACAGACAAGCTCAGTAATCCATAGGCTTCATCACTACAGTTTTACCATTTGACCTTTTCAGCATCAGTGTTGAGTTCTACTTCAGTACCCATGGTGATCCTATACAACCCTTTGCTTTTAAGAATGATTGACATTTTAACCTTCCATTCATGATAGTTGAAGGGTGTTAGGGGTTTAAGTTGAAAAGAATCCATTTTAAGCTGAATTTAGGTGAAGTTGTGTTGATTGCAAGTTGTGAAAATATGCAGAAAGGAGAATGAAAGCAAAGATTTGCAAGTTGTGAAAAGCAATCACACCCCCCTAAAATATTAAGCCCCCATAAATATGCAAGTGCACGCTTAAAAGATGTTGGGATTAGTAGAGAATGCGTCTTAAAGCAATCGGTGCAAGACTAAAGCAAACAGGACGTCGGACTCAGCCGAAAATGCGTCTCGGGAGACCCAAAATTTTGGCACTTTATAAACTAGTGCATTTTTAACAAATAACAATCCTACACTATGGAGAATTGAATTACAAATATTTTTGCAAAAAATGGTACCCAAATCGGAGCTACCGTCTGCAAGATATTAAAGGTTCAATTTTCTCGTAAACTAGTGTTTTTGCGAAAAAAGCACTAAAACAATAAAAAAATGCCTGTTTTGAGAGAGAAAGTGGCCTTCCAACCACTCGTTGGATTCAGCACAGAATGAGGAATCCAAATGAGGTTTGTGTTAGGGGGAATTGGCCTCTTGCCAACCCGGGCCTCACCCTTCGTCTTCGTAGGTTGAAGATACAAGTTTTTTAAAAACCTCTAAATTGCTCTTTTTAAAAATGTTTTCAACTTACTTGTTTTCCAGCATACTAAATAACACTGTGAAGTGATTAAAGTCAAAAAATATTTAAAAAAGCAATTATCAATGCCCAGTTCAAGTCACCACATTGGACGCCAAGCAAGAAGAGGGCGCCATTTTCAATAAATAACAGATGTGGCAAAATGTTCTCACCAAGAAAAAGGGCACAGTTCTGATTTGCTAGGCAAGAAAATGTTATACAGTCTGCAAACTTCAATGCACAGCAGGTTTGGGCAGAAAAAGACCAGAAAAATGTGCCATTTTCAGAAAAAATATCCCTGACTTTGCTGGAAGCTGGGCGCCATACAGCTGATGGCGTGGCTATAGAAAGGATGCCGCTGCTACTTGGCGTGGAGTTCTAGAAGCTTGGTGCAGACCAGAAGAATGCTTGACTAGTTTGCGTGGAGTGTTGGCTGCACTTGGACTACTGTTGATGCTGCTCTTCCCTCTATTGGTCCACACAACAATGGCGCCCAAGCACGAAAACCAGTTGCAGAGATCTATCTTTTCCTACATAATGACCAAGAGAAAAGGAATTCTACTACCTTTGCTAAAGCCACAACATATCTAGACAAGATGTCTTGGCAAATTCTAACTTAGAAGCAATTTTTTTTTAAACAAGTTATGTATGGATTTGCATGAGTTTTCAAGAAACTCTACCAAAGCTCTCAAATGCAACGGAGTTAAAAAAAACTACTAAGGAAGCAAAGTAAAATTTTTAGAATAAACTAATAGCATAACCAGACACACGATTACCGGAGTGGCTCTGATACCATATCGGAGTTGTTGCCAGAATCTAGATAATGCGAATGCGATGGAGACATGATCATACGAGATGAAGCTAGTGCACATCACATAGATGCTAAAGCAATTTGAAATTATACAAGATAAATTACACAAGACAAAATAAGAGAAAACCCAATATCTGATTAACATGAGATGGCCAAAGTGAAGAATACATGTAGGAGAACACGTAAGTAACTCCTCCACAAAAGGTGGTCAAGGCACCCCAAGAATAGACTGTAACTCCTCCATGAAAGGTGGTGACAAGGTGCTAAGAATAGAGAAGTAACTCCCATCAAGGGAATTATTTATGACATTCTTATGACACCTATAACACATCTATGACACACATCTCCACATAACCTAGCATATCCCACGAATGTAGGAAAACTCCATGTAGCACAAAAATATAATTTCCCTAATTAAATAATAGGGAAAAATAAAAACCTACACTAATAATATGTGAATGGGTCCTTAAGATACTTGTAAAAATATACTACGACATACACCCTCTTTTATGACCTTACAAAAAAATATTTTGTTTGTTATGAATGAATGGATCATTCTTCCATAGTTACTAAAGATTCCTCTTCTGTAACTGTTTCAAATCCTTTTTTTGTAGTTATGGATCTTCTTTTGTAGTTGTTACATATCCTTCTTCTAGAGTTGCTATATATTCATTTTCTATTTTTACAACGTTTCGAAATTAAAAAAAATGTGTTTAAGATTGCAATATATCTTTTACATTAATTTTAAGTGAAGCACTATAAAGGTTACAAAATTCAAACTATCCAGACCAATAGATAGTGTTTTTGTTATTTTAATTACAATAAATCATACTTAGATTATTAAGTGATCTACATTTAAAATAAATTATTTACATAAATTTAAAATGATAATTTAAGGAAATATTAAATATATTAAATAAAATATGTATGCATGCCTATATAATTATAAAGTAGGCAAAAAATTATTTAAATACTGTGTTCCTTAGATCTAGGGATCTACGATCTAAAAAGTTCATGCAAATTTTCAAAACTTCACTGCAATCACTAAAAAAATGTGTTTTTCTCCTTTCCTTAATTGACCATTTATATATCCATGTACATAGCTCAAAACCCTAGGTCCTCTAATTAGGGAATGTGATCTTATAAAACAAAGATTAGTTGGCTCAAGTGAAGTTGAAGCCCTATGCATGAGATCTAGATAGACAATCAACAAGGCGATAATGACATCTACGAGGTGCAGGTGGAAATTAAAAAAAAGAGATTATTCCATACATGAGAAAAGTGTCAACACTAGTGTCTTGAATCTAACAGTAGTGTATAGATTTATAGAAGACTAATTTATAGAATATGAAGAATCAATACTGGGCATCAATCTAACTATTTCTACACCTACACCTTTTAGATCGGCCCTCACATCAGTAAATAAGCTAAGTATTGCTTTTTATTCATGATTACATAATTAAACTATTGTTTTGCATTGTACTTAAATCATATTTAGCAAATTTTCATAATTCAACATTGTAATTGAATATTATGAATTTGAATTATTTAATTGGCCTAATCTTGGGAATACTTAATACAATTTTTATTAGGCTATTCCCCCTTTACCCTTTATTTTTTGAAAATGGTTAAACATTCGGTAAACTTGACGTATACAAATTATCCAAGAACAATGACAATAATCTTTGATCTCAAACAATTCTAATGTACATAGCACAAAAGAGCATACCCAAAAATGACCATGACAAGAAGATCTAACCATTATTGTAAATATCAATGGGGACAATTATGGGCATTTCAAGATTGATATCGATAATTGAGACATAACTTGTAGTGTTTCATGCTCACTTCATGGCATACTATAGAGGAGTGACAACATTGTCTACTCTTTTGATAATCTCTCAAATACATTATGTTACCCATCACATGTGGACCAAAAGTGGTCCATATGATCATATGGGTATTAGATCATGAACCACATTTGACACTCCATTTTAGGCAGCATTAGTTGGCCAATATGAGTGTGATAATAAATACTATAAATATGTTCCTTACTTTTACTTTTGAGGGTAAGGAGGTTCTCATCCAACATGATGTATATGGTGATAAACAAACACAAATGGCTTTTGGTAGCCAACTACAAGAGAACATCAAAATAGTGGTAATGATTCACCATAAATAATGGTGGCAAGAAAAGAAGTTGGTAATGCCACCAGGTAGTCCTATGCCTTCTGACTATGATGAATTTTCAAATTAGCCCTTTAAAATAAATTAAAGAATATTCAAATATTTAATAAAATATAAAATAATTCAAATAAAGTAAAAAACAAAAATATTTAGCATTTACATATTTATTAGTTTTTACCTATGTTGTTTACTTCATGTTAGTAGATAACATATCATTTCCTTACACATTTGTTTCAAAGGTACTTGAGTGTGATACACGCATACACTAGATCCATGATACATACTCATGTAGATGTTGGACCTTTCCTCTTCCTGCATGACACACTACATTGGAAACATCTTTCTTATATTGATCATGACTGATACATCTGAACATGCTTATGATCACTTTGTATTATTATGTTGAGATCATATACTAACACTTATAAATGCTTATACTCATGTTTACATCTTACTTTACATCTTAAACAATATACTTGATATGCTATTTTACAAGGCATTTTTCTAACACATGTATGTAGGAACTAGTACGATATGCTTATGCTAGTCGCTTATATTTCACTTAGTCATATTATCATTTGGATTACTTTAGTGTACTTCTGGTTTACTATGTCATTTGGAGTATGGAACATTTGAACATGTTCCTTGCTTATTGGCCACAATGCTCTGAGTGTTGTTTTCATTGATGTGAAACATTTGAACATGTCCTCCCCTCTAAGTGTAAGACATTTGAACATGCCCCTTGTTTGTGGCCTTTTTTAAACCCATTTTGTGTGACATTGAGTATTCTTGTGTGTGTGCATTTGATTATTTGTTGAGTTTGTGATTGTTACTTCTAGACATTACTATGATTCATATCATGCATCTTAGGCTCATCACATTTAATACTACGAGCTTTATTGATATATCTACTTAGATATGATACCCCTATATACTTCTTTACTACATGATTTATACATATATAGCATGTTTATCTTATCCTTTTGAGATAAGGTGAATACCATTTTTCATTCCACTCACCTCAAAAGAGGGGGCATATTAGTGGGGACATGTCATAGAGACATGAGTCTACATACATATAATTGACAAAATTGGTAGAATTTAATATAGTTCACATAATTTAGATATACACTTGTGACAAAATATTATACATTTGACATAAATTTCCACAGATTTGGGACAATTTTTTTTCCAAATTTGTGACATATTATACATAGTTTAAAGAAGAGAGGTTACATTTTGATAGATACTTCAGCTTGAGACACATTACATGTGCATATACCATGAAAATGCATCAAATTACAAATACATTATTAAAATCATGCCAATATTCATGCACTAACCTTACCAAGAAGCACCAATTGAGATTTTATCTATTACAACAATTGGGTTCCTTGAGTAGTGTGATCAAGATTATGCACACTCAATGGCCTTAGCACTACTTCTATTTTATAAAAGTAGTGTCAAGGCCATCAAGTGTGAATAATCTTGATAAATCTATAATTGCTGACATTGTTACACCATTTGACTCGAGTGAGATTTACTAGATTAGCTAGGTTATGTTTACATTTGGGTTATGTGATTGATATTTAGTTTTCTTAATTTCCTTGGGCACAACTCTTGCATCGGATTAGGGGCTTGATCACCCTTCAATTATCCTCTTCACTTCTCCAAGGTTTAGTTGTGAACCTCTCTCCAATGCTTTAATTAAGAAATATCGATGTTGCTTATGACTGATGGGTTGAGGAAGCATATGAGACCACTGGTTAATGATTCTAATTTGTACATGTAAAGGTACTAAAACTAGTAAAGATAGGCTGGGTACAGATTAAGCATGCCTCAAAAATAAGGGTCTTTAGCACCAAGAAAATGGAAAAAAGTGTTTCAACTTAGTAAGTGTAAAAGTTTAGCACTCCTACGATATGAAGGGAGTAACCCAGTGGAAGACTATGTCTATGACCTTGAGTTATACATCCCAAAAGAGGTGGATAGAATGGGTGCACTAGTCTACACATTAAAGAGCACTACCGCTTGTTGGTGAGTAACACAAACACCTAGCTTACCAATTTGGAATTATATGAAGGCAACCATTTTCACTAGATTAAAAAAGAGTTATGAGGACCTAAACATTTCATCCTATTATGGTGACTCTGACCCTATCACACATGTATGTCTTTACGAATATACATGGATTTTTTTCGAAGAAAACATCTCAAGGAATTTATGGGTGCATGCCTTCTATAGTACCTTGAAGACTTAGGCACAGGCATGGTATATAATCAATGAGATGCACTATGAGACAACCAACTGAGATGCCCTTAAGGAGTGGTTTGTTCACACCTTCTCCTTTTCTTTGTAAAACCTTGAATTAGTTGAGCCATTATAGGTAGTTTGAAGGTCTATGTTTGAGGATACTGCAATATTGGAGGAGCACCTAAAATCCATATTCAATGAAAAAGGGTTAGCTCTCCCAACATTATTCAAAGAGAAAACTATCAACAGTGACTCTGGTGATGAAGATGATGACACATGGAAGGCACACAATTGGAATAATTTGATAGGCAAAAGGAAGTTACTATGCCAAGTTGAGGATAACACCCAAGACAAAGAAGACCCTACCCATCTTTGGGTAAAAACAACTAAGGGTAGTAGACAAGTCAAGGATTCACACCTAGAGAAGAATAAACCTTACCGACTGCCATTAGAAACTACCAAGATAGATATCAGTTCAAACGAAGAACCAAAAATTGCCACTCTAGGTGCCTATTGGTCTGACACAGAGCTGACATATATTGTGGATCTCTTAAACAAATTTTAAGACTTGTTCCCTTAAAACTATAGAGATATGAAAGGCACACACACATCCCTTGGGAAGATGAGCTTTAAACAAGTCGATGGTATAAGACCCATCAATAAGCAACATTACAGGATGAACCCAAATCTTCATTTCAAGGTTAAGATAGAGATTGATAGCATGCTAGCCATAGGCATCATATACCCCTTGCAGGAATCCAAATGGGTTAGCCTCATGGTCATTAACATAAAAAAGGATGGGTACATTCAAATTTGTGTTGACTACAAAATGTTGAATACTACTTACATAACCATCCCCTTTCCAACTCTATTCACCGATGAAGTATTAGATGGCATCGCAGGTTAAAATATATACATACACCTTTATTGATGGGTTCTTAGTAAATCATCAAGTCCATATTAAGGAGGACAAGCCCAAAACCACCTTTATGACTGAATGGGGTTGTTTTTCTTATAATGTGATGCCCTTTAGGTTGAATAATGCACCAACCATTTTCTCCCATGTGATGATCACCGCTTTAAAGACTTCATTCACAAGTTCTTCCAAGTATACTTAGACGATTGGATAGTGTATGGGCTAGTAAAGGATCACTATGACAATCTGTGCTTAATGTTTGAAAGGTGAAAATAGTTACAAATTTATTTTAACCTCAAGAAGTGTGTTTTTTTAATGCCATTTGGCACATTACTCGAGCACATCATCTATAAGGATGGTCTGCTCATTGATCTGGCCAAGATTGAAATCATCCTTCATCTCCAAACATAATCAACACAAAAATATGTTCGTGACTTTCTTGGGCATTATGGGTACTACAAGAAGTTCATTAAGAATTATGCCAAGATTGCAGTGCCTCTAGAGAAACTTTTGAAAAATGATGGACCATTCTATTAGGGTAAAACATAGGAAGATGCTTTTGAGACCCTGAAGCTCAAATGATCAAGTATGTTGATATTGTAATTTACCAACTGGGTGACTCCCTTCCACATCCATTTTGATGCCTCTGGTACTGCAATCAATGCCATAGTCATCCAACCAAGCAAAGGGAAAATAAATAATTCCATTTCTTTTTTGAGTAGAAAACTAACCAAGGTAGAATAAAACTACACCATAATTGAGCACGAGGTGCTTACCATGGTCTATGCCCTATAGAAGTTCTATCAATATATGTTAGCGACCCCCTTAATCTTCTTCACTAATCATGAGGTGCTTAAGTACCTAGTACACAATCCCATTTTTCACAAGTGCATTTGTCGATGAATTATTTTATTCCAATAATTTACATTCTCTATTGTCGTGAATCTTGGAAAATAGAACTCGGGCCCAGACCATCTATCCTGCAATACTCTGACGACCTCCTTGGCTATTCAATACTACCTTTTGCTATTTAAAATTATTTAAACATGCATTTTTTAGGAAGTGACAACCGTATAATCATGTGGGCTTCCATTTAGGAGTAAAAATATTCATTTACACTTTCAAATTTGTTATTCCACCATTGACATCCATAATTGTTGTTTCAACTCTTTGTGTCGGGTTGAAACCCTCCATGGTAGCACCATACCTCTTCTTACTTTCCAATAGCTAAATCAATGCAAACTTAAATTATGTCCTAAAGCATTTTTTTTTAATTAATTCTTCCTGAAAAACAAATTAAATCATGTTTTAATTTAATTAAAATAGATTTTTTTATCCAATGTGCTATTTAAAAAAAATGATCCTAAGTGGAATTGTTTTTCCTTTAAAATACACATAAATGTGTTTAAGCAGAGTGGTGAGACTTAACATTATATTGAGGAGGTCCGTCATTCATTTACAATTCCAACAAGTGGTTGGAAGACTACCTTAACCTTTTTTTGGTCAAGCATTTAAACTGTTTATGTAAATTTAATTAAAATATTAAAATAGGCCATTGATGATGGGAAATGTTATTAGCCATAACTTTTACTCGGTAACTTGGATTTGAGTGCCAATTTTTACAAAATTGTTTTATTTTTCATTCTCATTCCATTAGTCCTATTTTTATTGTAAAACACACTAAATTTATAAAGTGCCATATTTAAGGGGGTTACCTATGCTATGGGCCCTACTAATTTCTAAGTTTTGCTTCATGCACTAATTAATGACATGTGGATGAATTTTTGGTTGTCTTTGACATCCCCATTCTGAGTGTGTATTATCCCTCATCACTCTATCACTAATTTCTCACTTAGACACATTATCAGTTGTGCTCAATGTCCCATTCGTGAGTTTACTTCAAGGTTTCACTACAATTTGTACTGTGTAATATTACACTTCCTTGGTGTCTTCTCTTAATCATGATGACTCTATTTGAGAGACTCTATAGGAATAATGTTGATTCTATGCCAATGGTCCTTCTTGAGAAGTCCAATTACACTTCATAGCGTGTGTACATGGAGCATTCACTCACGGATCAAAAAATTATTCCATTATTCTATGGATAGATTCCTACTCTTATTAACCCAGGTCAATACGATCATTGGTCCAACTCTTGTGAATATGTCTATGGTCATTTGTTGTTTCATGTTTTGTGGGATCTACACCACCATTTGGAGCATAACGAGTGTCCCTCCACTATTTGGATCACTCTTCAGAGTCTTTTAGGGGATCCTACTATGATTTATGTCACACCTCCTCCTCTTCTTATTGTCTCTTTTGAGACTATTGTACTCTCTCCTCCTACTTTTATTTCTTGTGATGATACATCTATGGTGGATAATGCTCTTCTTTATATCGAGCCCCCACTATAGGATGAGATTATGCTAGACCTTATTTGTTTCATTATAGATTCTACATCCATTATTGTACAGATTATTGTTCATCTAAAGCCTTCATAGACTTAAATTTCAAAGGACTTTACTAATCTTTGTGAGAGTATACACATTGAGATTATCGATAACTTGTATGTTCTTGTGGACATTCATCTTACATATATGACTGATTCATTTGAAAACTAGTCTTTAGTTTCAATGGTTGTTGAGCCTTGCTCTCCTCTTACCATGGATATTCTTTTTGTGAATGTTCTATGTCATTTTTGTTCTTTAGATGTAATGAGGGTACTTATAAACCCTCATATTCTCTCCCCTTCATTGAATTCTTCTTTATTGCCATCTTCTACAGTTAGGCTTGTGATTCTTGATCAGATGTTTGCACATTTGAACACTAATAGGGAGACTTTTGAGCATTTTTTAGAGATCTACATCAAGATTCCTATCTGCATTCCACTTGAGTGGGAATTCATCAGTTTGATATCTCATGGTTTCTTTCCTCTAAAAGGAAGAGATAACATTTATTGCAAAGGGACCTACTACAATATTTTCCATGTGACATTATGTGCATACCTTCTCTCTCTTCTTTGTGGAGGCACACATTCTTCATATTTTATAAGATACTAGAATCATTGCTATGTACTTGGGTACCTCATCAAGCCTCATTTTGGGACCTAATTTTATAGCCCACCTAAGCTATGTTGAAGGTGGGGTGTTAGAGTAGGGATTGCTAGTCCTACCTTCTATTCTTTGTCTATCTTTTGGTGGGGATTTTTTTTCCACTAGGTTTTTTCCTTTTACTCCACTTGTTGAGAGTTGTATTGTACATGGGTACCTCATTAAGCTTTGTTTTCAGGACCCATTTTTTATATTTTTCCCAACTAAGCTATGTTTACGGAGGGGTGTTGGTGGAAGATATTTATTATTCCATTTATTTATTAAATGGATAATCCCTACACATTTAGCTTCATCTTGCTTAGGTGATTCTTTAACTTCTACGGTAGTTAGTTGCCACTTGTTATAACTTCTATGGTAGTTAGCTATCACTTGTCTTAGCTTCTATGGTAGTTAGTGTATATGCATAATATTTTCAAACTTTTATCAATTATTGATGCTCTTTATCTTGCAAGAACCCATCGAGTCTCAATCTCTCTCAGTACACATCTTAAGGGGTACACCGGGAAAGGGGTGGGCAGACCATTAGTGCTTCATAGGATTATTGTCCCTTTTTCTAGTTGTTATCTAAACACTTGTCCCCTGAAAACCATATATATAAGCTTGTTATTATCTATTGCACACTCCTCGATCATTTTATACCTTTTATTTCCCTTTTCCTAACCTTAAGCCCCTTTCGACTCTTCACTATATGAGGTCGATTGGGTCGACCTTGTACTATTTTAGGTAAAATTTATTTAGGGTCTAGGTTGGCTCTTGATCAACCTAGCCCATGACCTAGTAAATTTTTGTCCATAACTATAGTAGGCCGATTGGGTTAAATCTATCGACCAAAACTTTTAGAAGGGATTAGGGTTAAATCCACATATATATACAAGATCATTTCACCATTAAGTAATAACTATTGTGCATATGCTTATCCACCATTGTACTTGAAGATCAAACTTAGGGTTTCATACTTTCTTTGGATATATGGATCTTGTCTTATGGAGAAGTATTTTGCATGCATTGATAGGTTATGTATCCTAGAGTTGATTTATCCTTGTCATCCTTACATACCACAATAACCTCTTGTGCATCACCTTGGATAAGAGAGAGATTGAGGCTCAACGGGTTCATCTTCAAAGGTAAGTATTCCTAACTTTATTTCTCCTTTTTAAGAGTAGATAAATATGCATTTGTAAATATATTCCATGCATTAGGATTCCATATAAATTTACATGAGTATATATCTCTTATGAATGCTTAATTTTGTTGTTTCTAACCCCCACTTTGTGCCACAAGCTTTGGTGAGCACTAGATTAAACTTGTTATTAATTTAGTGAATATAAAACATAGGGATTAGTTAGGTTTGTGTGATTATGCTTGATTGGAGGCTTTGGAACCCTCCCTAGTATGGTTTATTATTATAAGAGATCCCCTAATTGGGTCTAGTGGATCCCCATATTGGTCATGTTTCCGATTATCTAATGTATCCCAGATCGGAAGTGTAAGTGTGATCCATCTTCTCTAAGTTAGGATTGATTTATAGACATGATGCATTTTTGATTGCATACATTCTAGTGAACCTGACATGAATCCAATCCTTGCAAGTTTTATCTCACATTTTTCATTATTTTATCATTTTTATTATTTTTATATATTTACGATAATTTTTCTACAGTGTCGGTATAGTTTCTAATTTTTATGCACATATTTAACACACAGTCACATCAATATGACTTTAATCTATTTGTGCAAGTTTTTCATCAGGTACAGTCTACTAGGTCAACACAGTACATTTTTCAGACTTCCAAATAGACTACTAGGTTGACCCTGTCAACACAACACACTTCCAGACTTCTAGAAGACATACTAGGTTGACACTTTTGGAATAGTATTCTTTACAGGTTTCAAAAAATAGGGAACTATAGAACTAGGTTGACCCAGTCGACATAATTGGTAGAATTTGCAAGTATAAATCAAGGTACTTCAACAATAATCTCACTTTCCTCTGCATATTCCAACCCACCAAGGTTGATTTCTCTCTTTCTCTTTCATTTATGCTATTTGTTATAGTTTTATTTTTCATAGTTTGCAGTCTTTAAAACTACCCCTATATAACAAACTAGGTCCACTCTATCAACTTAGTTCTATATTTTATCTTCTATCTAGAAGACTAGGTTGACACTAGTGATGTAATTATTTAACAAACCCTTATTTCAATAGTACATTAGTGATACTATAGACTCTATTCTATAATTTCTACATACACTATCATCTAAAATGACATTGTAATGTGTTTCAAACTTACAATTAACACTTATATGCTAGTAATTAGTTCATACTTTCACTTTTAGTTACTTGCATGCTTAGAATAGATCACATAGTCTGCTTAGGTGGTTTTTTAATATACATTTTAGTTGTACTATTTTTATATTTTATGCACACACTATCAAATCACATAATATTAAAATGCATTTAAACAATTGTCTACCCAAGGCTACCTACTTGTATTTCATAACCAAGAGGGAAGTTGACTTAGTTTTTTGGCCAAGTATAAACACGTGGTTAATGGTATATATTGGTAAATCACCCGATACCCTTATTAATGTGGTGTGTAAAATGAGTGGATAGGCCTCAATACAAAGCCAATACTATTTCCAACACAGATCTCTTTTAGCCTAAACATCCTAAAACCATCCATAAATTGCTTTCTAATTCCTTACAACCAACTTCCTATTATACTTAAAATCATATTCTAATAATCTAACAACATTCAGGATCACCACTTAGTTAACATTTACTTTCTAAGTTGACTGCTTGTTATTTTCTCAATTGTATGTTGTATTATAAAAACTTTCATAGGCCAGTGTTGGTGTAAGGTTTTATGTTGTGTACTTCAATTGGATCATCCTCATTGACCCAAATGATTGTGTGTTTCTTTTCACTTCTTGCTTTCAAAATTAATTGCAAAGTTTTTCTTATTTCTATACACTTTCATTTTTCTCAACATAGTCTCTTATAGACTGTTTGTTCATATGCCTATAGTACTAGGTTGACCCTGTCAACATAGTACTCTTTTCTACTTCTCAAGTTAGAAAATTAGGTTAACCCAATTGACTCTACATCATTATTTTCATAAAATTTAGCCCTAATTTTTTGTACTAGGTTGACATTATTTACTATGTACTCTTTTTTACCTCTTCCTATCTCCTTGTTTTTGCATCACTTTTTGCCTTCTTTAGCCCTTTTTCTTCATCATGAACTTCCTATTTTAAGACAATAATGAGTTGAATTAATCGAATATGATGAGTTTTTCCAACCCTCATAGGGTCTCCCATAATCAAACTAGCGCTCCTCTCATATATGATATTAATGTTCATATAGCCACTCATATAATAAACTATGAGACCCCTCCTCATTTATCTTCACTTCGTAATCCTCTCTTCTCAATTGAAGATCAACTCGAATTAGAGTATACTCCTAAAATGCTCTTTTTTATCTCTAAAGTTACTCAACTTTCAGGAAAGGATCCTTCTACCATTTACCATCTCATGATTAGTGGTCAAGTTGAAGAGCCTCATTCATCTTCTCCCACATTCTCACACAAATTTGGGGATACTAGCTTCTTTTCTTCTTAGCCTCTTTCCTTTATTTTGACCCCTTCTCATACCATGAATTCTTCTACCTTCATGCCTAGTATCTCCACTAACATGGCAAGTTATACATCTAGTGGGCCTCTCCCAAGAACCACTCTCATTAATTCTTCCACTAGTGCATTGTTTGCTACCCATGGTAATCATGTTTCTAGTGTTTCCTCTTCTCTTCCCTTCACTAGTCCATCTTTTGTTACACAAGAAAAATTTTCCACTAGTGCCTCAAATTCTAACAACTCTTCTCAAGCTCCTACCAATACCCATAGTGGTACCCAAGCCACTAATTCTAATTTTAATAGTTTAAACAATACCAACAATGCAACTCAAACCCATCAAATCTTAATAAAAATGCTTAATCAAATGAATACTTTTCAAGCTCATAATACAAATCAAATGATGCAAATGCAAAACCACCTTATCCATCTTCAAACCCACCCTTAACAAATGCCATGGGGTATTCATAATCAAAATGTTCCCCCACCTCCTTTTTGGGATGCCCATGGTAATATCATTTCTCAACCTCCTCTTATCAATAAGATAATCAAGCATCTTCAAAATGAACCTCTTACATCTCAAATTGCTAATATCGATATAGGAGCCCTACCATTTCTTACAATGGGTCAACTGATCCTAATCTTCATCTAAAAACATTTGGAAATATATATAAAGATTGGGTAAAATTAAATATCTTTTTTTCTACCAAGCTATTAGCCACAACCCTCACGGGTGATGCTTTTGATTGGTACAACAAATTGAAAAGTCATTCTATTACTAGTTTGGAAGATTTAAATGCTCTAGTCCAAGAGTTCCAACTAGTGATCTTCTTAAGAATACCTTAACCCATTTTATCAATTGTAAGCAACTTGAAAAGGAAAATTCCCAAGCTTTTTTTAAAATGTGGAAAATGTTATCCAACAAATGCGAACATAACATGGCCAATCATAACCTTTTTCATCTCTTTACCAATGCTCTTTCACAAATTGTAATATCAGGTTCAGACTCTCTCTCCATGTATTTTGGAGGAGGCTATTGACCAAGATAAATATCAATATTTCATTATGCATCAATTCAAGCTATCCCAACCTTCTACGGGTACTTATATCCTAATTAAAAACAATAATCATCATGTTACCAAAGATGGTGTCATAAACTCTTATGACACCATTCACACTATTCAAGATGTTGTTCTTGTTGACCAAATTTAACCCCCAGTAAAAATTAGGCCAATCCTTAATATTTTAAAATTTTTATAAGATTCCCATGCATCTTATAGGGTATTATGTTGGTCTATTTTCTTACTAATCCTCTGCCTAGTCCTTGTTGAAGTCCACCCCTTATGCACTGGCTAGTCAACTTGAGTGAAAGGTTGGTCAACCCTGGTCAAAGGTATTTAAGGGGTCAAATTGAGTTGAAAATATCCTAAGGTGGTCCTTAATATGTTTTAATATGCTTACAAGTCATGATTTGGTCATAGGTCTTGTCTCACATGGAAAAGGGGGGCTTTTGGCCATTTTTAGCCCATTTAATGACTTGTACAAATTTTTTATGCAATAAAATTTGACACCCAGGTGAGTTTAAATGTGGATCATGTTAGAATAATTTTAGGAATAGTTATTTTCTAGGCAAGAAGAAATTATGTTCAGTGGATGGTAGTTTTCCCTCAAAAATAGGAGCTTTTAGGCACTTATAAAGATTTTTCAAGTCCACCATCAGCTAAAAACATGGGAATAGTAACTCTTCACCTCTGCATAGGTCATATACATGTTTTTTTTTTCAATTTTTACACAAAAAATTGCATTTTAAACTCATTTTTGTCCCTTTTCCTATTAGCATGCAAAGGAAGGTCAACTTCAAGTGCTCACTATGGGCCATACAGTTTGAGTTGGGGGAAATTCTCTTGGGGGTGGATGTCACTCTAAGTCTACTTCAAATCCATAATAAGAAGTTACAGTTTGGTGGCTACTCCTTTATGAATGATCGTTAACACTCTAGGTAGCCTTTTATGCCTATTCAACCATGAAGGGGTCTATTTGTGAATATGTTTCAACTTTTCTCAATTTGGATTGATGGAATGGTTTACTTCAGGTACTTACACATGTTTTTCAAGATGTTCTTATGCTTATTTTGGAGTTTTAAGTTTAAAATACTTTGGAAAGCCTCCTTTAGGCTTGTATATGCTTGCAAATGGCCCAATTTACATTGGCAGTCAGTTCAGTTGCTTATGAATGGTTTTCTAGGTTAGAATAGGGGATTTAGTGTTTTTTTAATAATGATCCTAATTTTGGTTATGTATAAAAGATTTGAAAATCATTTGTGGCATTTGGAATGCCTAAACTATGCATAATTGTTCATTGCCTAGCTTGTTACAGTCACCTTGCACTTGAGCTCATGGAGGTTGTACGGATGTGAGAGAATTGAAGAAACATGGTGGAGTCCATTTAGAGATTTAAAAATCCCAAAGAGTCATGGTTTGCATGACATGAAGGTCTAGGATGCATACAAGCAAGTTTCACTCCAAGAGAAGTCATTTCCATTTTTGAGCTCTCAGTCCCCAAATGCAAAAAATAGAGGTCCTAAGGTTTTTATGGATTATTGTTTGATATGATAAGGATGATCTCACCAATTTTATTATTATTTATTTGTATTCCTATAAACCTAGTACAAATATGCCAAATTTTGGAGCTAAAGAGTAAGTGGAAGGTGAATTTTGAGCCCCTCCAAGTTGCCAAGAAATCATTGAAATTAGACAGTGATATCTATAGGATTCCTAATGAGCACTTACCCTGCAAGACACTTGACTAGTCCTAGACCTATTATTGCAAGAGGGAACATTTCAAAGAAGCTCAAAAATGAATCCTATGTACCATTAAAAATAAGAGGTAATGGCTATATGGAGTGACCTCTTAGGCCTATCCCCTGTCCGTACATAGGGCAGCATAGGCAGTGAAGGTAGTGTTTGAGGATTGGAATAAGAAAGTAGTGTTGAAAGTTATTGGGATGGAGCTAGGTCATAGTGTGGGGCCTCGCAAAACTAAATTCAATATTTGTAAGCCTCACACACTCCTGAAAAAGCATGATCCAAATGCTCCAAAACAACCTACAACCAAAGCAAATTGTGCACCTACAGCCAAGGGCTTTGTCACAGTCAAAAATAGGGTGTTTTTGATGAAGAATTGAAGCATCCAAGTGAATGAAGTGACATAATATGATTCCAAGAACATAAGAAAAGTTTGTATACCCATTGAATAGGCTATATACTCATCAAGATGCACCTACAAGGGTAGGACTAGGAACATGCATCTACAACATAGTATGAGGAATTGGTTGCAATCAAGGTTAAGAGTCCAGGTCACTCAAAACCTTTGAAAAACCCTTATAAGGACCTTATTGGGAAATAGAAGTTGTTTGAGCATCTAGATTCTATGGAATGGCCATGAAACCACCTAGAAGTTATAAAGGACTCTCAGAGGATCCCACACATGTGTTTTGTTTCTATGGAACTATATGGATCAGAGGAAAACCAGGCTTGTTTTGACTATTTTGAGTGGTGTGAAAGCTATAAGAGGAGTTATAAAATGAGACAAACTTTTAAATGAATCTTTATACTTGAGATAACTCCCAAAATTCATTTAATCTCATGAATTAAACAAGTGTCCCAACCAAACTCTCACTTTTAGCCAGTCCAGTAAGCCAGACTAGTGAACATTTGGGAAAGTGGTGAAAAGTAATTAGGGAAACATTTTAAAGGTTTTTTTAATTTAAAATGATGATATGGGGGGATTTTAAAGTTTCATTCCCTCTTATGCATGGATCAATATGCAAAGTTGGAAGTTTTTGGATGCCAAGTGGATAAGGTGCATGGAGAAGAGCCCTTTTGAAACTGTCAATGATAATTTTGCATGTCCATAAGAATAGGGATGCTCAAGGATAAATCCAATGCATTTGGATACTTATTTGTAACCCCTCTTTATTATACCAATCATCATACCTGACCATATGCAGGGATAAGGGTAGTTTTGAAAGGCAAATCATATAGGCAATTTCTTATGCCAAACTTGCAAGTTTTGTGCCACTTTTAACTATATTTATGACTCATTTGGATAAGTACACATTCATAACATGGAATATCTCACCTCTCCTCTCTTATATATGCAATTTTAACTAATATTCACTTGGTGACATATGTCCTTTGTGCCTCTTCAACTTCCTTTCTCTCTCTTCCTCCAAGTTCTATAAATGTAAGCCATTTTGGCTATTGAAAGAATTACAAATATTGGAATGGAAAAGCCCTAACAAAATTGTACTTTGATTTTTATTTGATCTAATTAGAAGCTAGGTTTTTATACTCTAAGTTCATTTTCACTATGTGTTGAAGTGATCCATCTTGAAAGTCAAGTATAGATTGAGTTCATCTTATTTTCATGCAATCCTTGAATGTGTTGTTGCAAAGTGATTTCTATCCTAATAAGTTTCATGAAGTTTATGCTGATATAATATACTATTGAAGTGTTTATGATTTTGGTAGAGTCATATCTAACCTTCCCTTCATTTGCCTTCATTTTTTGAGTTGTTATTTGCCTTCATGAGAAACACTAATGCTAGGGAGCTCCATTGATGGTGTGAGGCTAGTTTGGTTGTCTTAGTTCATTATACAAGTTCCAAGTGTATGAATGGAAGAAATTCTTGGTGTATCACCTCCTAGTTTAGGTTTTCCTTGTGTATCTTTCTCTCCCTTTTCACCCATAATAGGTAGTTTTAGTGGCATAAGTGTATCAAGTCATATCTAGGGAGCTAGCCCTTTTCAATCCTAGAGACTCATCTCTCTTACAAGTTCCAAAAAACTTGAGGGATGATTTAATGTTGCATCAAATTGAAGGAGCTTCATATAAGGTCCTAAGGTACACAATTTGATGACAATAGTTCTGGCACGCCTGGTGGGACAAGGTCTAAATAGTGGGAAGATTGTTGGTGTGTCTTCTCTCTTATCAAATTTTGGAAGCATCCAATAAAACACCAATGGAAAATCTAAATGAATTTCTAGTTGTAAGCAGCCCAGGTATCTATTGATGAATATTTTCATCAATTATTATCTTTTCATGTGACTTATGAAGTTGATATGGATGGTTATGAGGAGAATCCTTACCATACACCTCCCTATCAACCTTTTCATGAACCTTTCTACCCTTCTCAACAGCCCTATCAAGAATACCATCCCCCCTATGAGTCATGGTAGTTTTTATGGTCAACCTAGTTCCTTTTCAAATGAGTATGATATTGTTGACCATCCATATGACCCATATTCCTCTCAACCTTATCATGATGAGTCAAGAAACACCATTAATTGGGAGGCAAAATATGAAGCTTTCAAAACCTTGATTGAAGAAGTTAAACAACCCAATCACTTTGTCAAAGCTTACTACACCTTTCATTCTCAAAATGTGTGGGTAGTTATGCCAAAGTTTGTAGAATTAGAAAAGCATATGAGTGTGCTAGATAAGTGTTGTGATGAAACTCTTGGTGGTCTTGTGGATTGGTTAAGGGTTTCAGTTGAGTTGTTGATGGACATGTGGGGGTATGTTGAAGAACAGAATCAATATGCCATTAGTGAAGGATTGTCTATGGCAAGAAATGCTTTTCAATGTTGGATTGATAGGTTAGAGAAATTGGAAACTCAAGAGGCTATGGAACAAGTTGCAGCGGTAAAAAAATCTCCAAAAAACTATGAAGAGCCTTAAGAAGATGAAGAGGATGATGAAAGCTTGTATGAAAAATATATCCTCCGTATTGCTCATCATATCTTATCTCTCCCTCAAGATCCCATTCAAGAGGTTTCACCCATATCCATGCACAATAATGACCACCACACTCCATCCCCAACCCATAGACTTATATATCTCTCTTCCACCATCCCTTTCCTTGAAGAAAAAACTTTTTTAAGGGAAGCATCAAAGGAAGAATAAATTTATTTTGCAATAGAGCAAGAGGATGACACAAGTGATGAGGAAGAAGAATTTAACATTGGAACTCCACTTGGGGCTATCAAGCATAACTCACCCTTCTTGAACCAAGAGAAAGAAGACTCCATGTCTGATCATGAAGTTGTAGATGACCATCTCAAGCATGAAATGGAGTGCATTATCAAGGCTGAAGGCCAAGTCACTCCTCAAGAAATTGCAATCTTGAAAGAGTCTAATGAAACCAAGGTAAAAGACATAGTTCTTGGAGATGAGTCCATACCTCTATCTGATTTTGAACCACCCTTACATGCATTGAAACATGAAGAACATTAATTTGATGACCTCATATGTCAAGAAGAGAAACACAATCTCATTGAGAATATCATGGAAAATAAGAATGCAAGCCTTGTTGCATCACCATTGGAGGTCAAAGTTGAAGAATCTTATGAGAAACTTGAATTTGTTGAGCTCCAAGAGAAGTTCATTTCTATGGCAAATATGTTTGGAGCTACTTGTTTCTTATTATGCACCATGAAGAACATAGAGGCATTGATGCCAAAGATCAAGAGGTTGCATGCCTCATTCATCCCTCTATGTTATGAAGCTAAGAAGGTTGAAAGCTACCCCTTCAATCTAGGATGAAGTGTTCATATCAAGTTTGTTAGCATTTGAGTATGTTTTTTTCAGTTTGTCTTGTGTTTCCTAAGTGCTTCATAGCACAAGTATGTTTCCTTTCCTTTGTTTGGTGTGTATGTTTTTGATTTTGTGTGTGTGAATGAACCAACTTATGTTCTTTGAGTCAAAGGTCTGCTCAAGTCAATGTGAGTGCTCATATGCATGACTCCGTGCCCAATGGAGATGTAAGGCAACTAGTCCTAGGTATAACAAGCAGGGGTTAAATTTCACGGTCACCCTTGCCCGTCAAGAAAAATTTTTGTGACGGTTTTTAAGATAATGTCACCTTGCACGTAATGTTCATTTATCATTTTTGACTTTCATTTTCTACGCACTCAGTCAAGCAAAAATCTACGAACTTACTTAGGTTTGTAAAGCACTCAGCAGAAATTCTGAAAGAATTCAAAGGCAAGGAGAAGATAGTTTTAAGACTTCCGAAGCGCAGGGTACTCTTCGGAAGGGACACTTACAAAAGGCCTGAAGGGCACCTACCCTTCAGGTAGGTGGAAGACCAAAATCACAGGGCTGATGCAAAAAATCTGAGTGCCTTCCATTTTTTCTAAAGGCACTGCTGGAGGACACGTCGCTGCCAAAGGGCGTTTCAAAAGAGCACAGGCAAAGAGAATAAAATCCTGGCAGACTGGCAGTATACAAAGTCCGAAGACAAAACCAAGACAAAAAGAGATAAAGGAGTGAATTTCTGTGGACTTTTATCTGAAGGAATTCCTTTGGATGAAAAGTCTGCAGGAATTCCAAAAAGGCAAGAGAATCGAGTCAAACAAAAAAGACCCCGGACAGTTTCCAATAGGCAAAACCAAAGACAATTTCAAAAGGGCAAAATCAAAGAGAATGAATTTCTGCAGACTTTTGTTCGAAGGAATTCCTTCAGATGAAAAGTCCGTAGAAATTCGGAAAAGGGAGCAGACAAAACCGTTGAAATTCGAAGAAAACGTTCACAAGAAATAAATCCGCAAAAATGACTCGGCGACCAAAAGAGCCGACAAAGAGAAAACAAAGAAATAAGCCCGAGAATATTTCCGAAGGAAATGTGACGTGGATTAAAATAAAAACAACAGTTAGTGTTGAGTTTGGTGAGATGATGCTCTGCGTCTGCCCAGGCCCAAGCTTCTTCATATGTCCCTTCCCCAGACACCAACATCCCTTTATTAGTATTATTGTTCATCTTATTTGCAGTGATGGCTATGGAATATGTGCTCATTTCCCATCGCTTTCTCCCTTCCTCCCCTCCTCTCCTCCATTTCATCATCATCATCATCATCATCATCATCATTTGGCATTTATCTTTACAGATACGGTACTGTAACCATCAAATGACCAACTGCGCAACTACAAAAAATAATATCAGCCAATGCAAGGACACATGTTTCTTGCCCTGTATGGTTGTAGCACTTGCTGGCAGCATCATCAATGATCTTGGAATTATTATGTTTTTCCCTTCTCCTTTTCCTTGGCACGCGCACTAGGGGTTGCCAAAGCTTTGACCTCCTAAATGGAAACGGGAATACCTAACTATATCCCCCAATACCAGCGAAACAACAGCATAAGAATCCGCCGCCGCCTCCGCCTCCGCCTCTGCCTCTGCCTCTGCCTCCGCTTCCTTGCCTTCAATTTTCATGCAGAAGAATGAACAGATAGATCATTGATTAAATAAAATATTGAATTAAAAAAATTGGACGAAAAGCTTCTGGCGACAACTGTGCATGGCAGGCTTAAAGAAAGAAATTGAGCTTGCATATGGTATAGAAGGAAGTGAATTTTCGGGTGTCCTTTGATATGGATAAATGGATGAGTGAATTCTCAAGAAGCCTTTCGTTAAAAGATTTATGGAGTGTGAAAACATAAAATAAAAATAAAAAATACAAAGAAAGAGGGTTTGAGGTTGAGGAGGCACATGGATCATAACAGTATGAAATTCATAGCCATAGTCATAATTTTGCAAATATATTCAATGCCATAGTCACAATTTTGCAAATATATTTAATACTTGACTATTTCAACTCAATTTTTCATATGGTAGACCTATAAATGCACTAAAAATCCTGCAGCATACTCTTCGAGACCATCAACAGAAAATCAAGATATTCTAAATGTTATTTGAGAGAAGATTCTTGGTGAAGTAGACTCAAAATACATGTTGGAAATATGATACGAAGATAACCTTAGCTATAGAATACAACTCTAGAATGGATTTGCCTTTTGCACTAGTTCCATCTTTACAAAAAAAATTAATGTATATTTTCAAAAAATTCAAATGTATATCTTCAAAAAAATCAAACATATATCCACCAGTTTTGACTTAAAAAAAATACTATTAAAAAATTAGTGTAAGCAAAAACTTGAGTGTTCATTGGTTCATATGAAATACAATACCATTATAAATATGCTCACATAGAACATTCTAAGATATTTTAAATCCTTCTTTGTTTGATATCTTTCCAAATTTCATAAACCTTGTCCCAGTCCACCATTGATATGTCAAGACCTATCAATGAAACTCGCATCAAGGCATCCAATGTATCCAATGAGAGTTTTGTTCTCCGTATATCTTTTATTATATTTTGTCTTGAAAATCCTCTCTCACATGCTGATGTACTTACCGGGATTGTAAGTATTGCTTGCCATAGTTTTGTCATATTTGGAAAACTTGTATGTGAATCTGTAGCACAAAAAACCCTCCAAGCTTCCTTCATGCAGAATCCTTCACAACTAAAGTGAAGAGTATCAAAAAAATTATACAACTCTTTTAAACAACCTTAAAAATCAAAGAAAGCTTTTTCTCCCTCACATAAAGTATGTTGCAAGTGTTCAAAAATTTTAAGAAGCCACCACTTTGAATTTTCTTCTCTAGTATGTGCATCCTCTGAATAATGACAAGGGCTGAACAAATTTATAGAATTGAAAAATGAAAGATCTGGGAATCTTTCATTTAAACAATCTATAAGTTTTTGAACATATTATTTAGCAAGTTTTTTGCAGCTCTCTAATGAACCATCAATGTAAGGCTTCATTCTCTGTTTTGGTGGATCAACATAATCATCACACACATTTGAAATTGCCACAAATTGTAATTCATGCCTATGAATGTGTCCATCCTGATCAATAATCTCTAAATAACCATATTTAGAGCTCTCTAAAAATTTAGACAAGTAACTTGTACCATTTGCAAAAGTGTTGGACCTTAGAAACCACCTGCTTAAAGTTTGTATAGTAGTATCTATGGCTGCCCCTAAAGATGTGACATCCACATTCTCTTCTTGAATTTTTTTATTCAACTTGTTTAGTTCACACAATATATCTGCAAGCATATGCAAGAAAAATTGTAATGAGAAGATCCTAGCCTTATCATACCATGAGTCTCTCTTCTCACTTTTCCATAAAGTCAACAATGGAGGCATCAACACAATAAGTCTTTCAATAACTTGTCCTCTTAAGAGCCATCTAACTCCATGAATTTGAAGAGCTTGAAGTGTTTCAAGTTGCATGAGTTCTTGAAAAGCAATAAGTTCATTATGTCTTTTAGTAGAATTTTGGACTCAAGAATATACCTTATTTGCCAAATTTTCAACAAACATCAACTTAGGAAAAAATTTAGCAGCATCTGATGCAGCTAAAGCCTCACGATGAGCAATGCAATGAATACCCATAAGATTGTGTACATCTTTTTTTAAAAGAGTAACGAATCCATTTTCACTCCCCACCATTGATGAAGCGCCATCTGTAGAAACTGCTATCAATCTTTTATTTGAAAGACCCCTTTCTTTCATCAAAACACATATTGCCTTATAGATTATTTTCCCTTTTCCATCACACACATTTATGAGCTTTAGAAATTGTGAAATAGGTGGCCCCAACCCTTTTGAGTCTAGAAAAGTAATATAAACCGCAAGGTGTTTCTCTAAGCTTCGATTTGTACTTTCATCCAACATCAAAGAGAACAATGGACTATCTAGCATTTTTGCACTTTGTTCCTCTTCAAGATACTTAGATATGGAAAAAAGAAAATCATTTGCAGCCATATGATTTGTATATGATCTATAGTCCTTACTTTTCGGCATGTTTGGTGTTTCTAAATACTTTTCAAGAGAGCAAAGGGACTCATATTTTGAGAGAGGCAAGTCTTCTTGCACAACCCAATAAACTAATTTCATAGCTGTGATGATTTTTTCCTTATTAGTATCATCAATGTTTGCAATGTGTTCTGGAATTGATTTTGCTTTCGCTTCATTTCCACATATCCATTTTGCTTGTGAAATTTTATGGATATTTGACTCTGCATGAGTAACTATTGCATCATGTTGCAAAGTAGTACATCCAGTTCCAGTGCCCCATGGTCCCACAGATTTGTGTGCTTCACAATATATGCATTTCATAACTGTTTTCCCTTCATGCATTGCACATCTTAACCACTTAAATTTAACTTTCCATTCATCTCTAAACACTCTTTTTACTCTAGCCCTTTTTTTGTTTTTTGTTGAAGCTTCCCCCTCTTCAAATTCTTCACCATACTCATCATTACACCCTAATATATTTAAGTCTTCATTTAAATCAAAATTGTGATCCTCTTGCAATGAAGCTCTTGATGTTCCAGACCATGGGAAAAACTTTCTAATTGAAGGCTGATTTTTTTATATTTTGAGACATTTTAAATTATATACCACCTGTACACACCAAATAACAAAATTAATAAGATATAAATATTAAATGTAATTATATAAAATTAAATGTAAATTTTATTTAATACAATAAAGCCCTAATGATTATAGTTAAAATTATTTATTTCAGAATATAAATAATTTCATATGTCATTTTTTAATATTGTATAGATGATGATTATTTGTTTTGAATTCATTTATACATATTAATAAAATATTGTTAATTTCATTAATATTAATTAAATTTTATCTTACAATTTTAGTTTTTTTATTTTATTAATATTAATTAAATATTTGAGTTATAATTTTAGTTTAAATTCATTTATACATATTAATGAAATAATGTTGATTTCATTAATATTAATTAAATATTTGTATTATAATTTCAATTTATGATTTTGTTAATATTAATTGAATATTTTTCATTTTATACATATTAATGAAATATCGTTAATTATTTTCGATTATTAATAATTATCAATTTATATTTATTAATAGAATATAATGATTCTTAATTAACTTATACATATTAATAAAATATTATTAATTATTATTATGGTTTTTAATTAAATTAAAAATTACTATAATTTCATTATCATAATTTTTGGATTGAAAGTTACCATTTTATTAATTATAAAAATACATTTAAAAGCTATTAAAAATAAACTTAGAAGCTATTATATTAAAATCTAAAACGTAACAAAACAAAATGCATTTAAAAAAGAAAATGCAGAGTAGCACATGTTGCAACTTGCAACCCTACTAATTTTGTTGTTCAGAACTTCAGGGTGGCCAACAGGGGTTAACACGCACTGTATGCAAAATAAGGACAAACACTAAGGGACAATGTGATTGGCATTTAGGCAAATAAGTGACAAGACTACAGGGGCTTCACAATAGGACAAATATTTACCTAAATAGATGGAAAATGAAGTTTTTATGATCAAAACTAGTATTGTAATTTGCAACTAAAAAAACATGATTTAACTAAAGTGGCAAATTGGCAATAATGATTCTCAAAACATACTGAAAGCCAAAACTAAGCAATACAAAAAAATAAACTATGAGATGAAAAACCAAGTTTAGATACTTACATAAAAAGCCAATGCAATTTTCAAATGGGTACTGGAGTCTGGCCGCTGGAATACTTTTGCAATGTTGTCACCCTGTCATTGCTAGTCTGCTACTGCTAGTCTGCTACCTTATTCTGCCATAGCCCATATATTCTCAGTGTCTCACTGTCAAATGCTGTCACATAGGCTGCAAGCTGTGGGCTGCAATTGGAATTTGGGGGGAAATTGGAATGGAAATTATGGAATGACCAGGTGACAGGCAGTGGCAAAGAGTCAAAGACCAACATCACCAACCCTCTTCAACTACTCGACAATTCATCAATGCTCATTGTTGAGGTGGAGTTCATGGAATTTTGGAAATGTAATATATATTTAGCAGGCAAAGCCGCAAAACCCATACATGATGTTGACTCGCTGAGAATAGTTTAAAAGGGCACTGGTGACTAGGCAGTGGGCACCTGCATGGCACTGGCACGAGATCGGCCATTCATCGACCACCTTTAGTGAGTCTTGACAAGTTGAAATTTTAAAGACAATCCTTCCAAAGTAAACATATGTCTAAATGGATATGGATGTGACGTCTGCCTCATTTCTGTCATCTGATAGCTTTCTAACAAGTTAAATAATAGAAGTGTTCTTGAACCACTTAAATAATTATTTTATGCTTTTTAAATTAAAATAAGGAATTATAATAGTGATTAGTTACTGGTTGATGTAACGTCTGCCTCAATTTCCACATCACGCATCTCCATTTGTGTTCCCATTTATTACCCAATAGCTTTTCTTACGCAGTTGCGCCCTTCCACTTCCAGAGTCAAGAGTCAAGACGCGATTCGTGAATGCTTGCCAGCCTAGAGGCTGGAGCCCGCACAACGCATACTATGGTCACATGGTGCCATCGGGCTGGAGCAGCGGAGAGACAGATTGGGTCGGGGGGTCGAGACTGGGAGTCAGGAATTGCCGAATCGGGATTCTGGAGGTGGAGGGCTGGTGCCTGGAGGTTAGACCGGGGTTCGGGAGATTGGAGTCCCTAAGTCCCTGTACCTTATATAAAATTAGAACTGGCATTTTTCAAAAGTGAACGTCAAAATGACAGTTTTTTTTAAAAACTCCCCGTCTTTCATTACGGTTTGAAAAAAAAATTGGAAGTATTTTATGTTTAAAATGGTAAAAAATGTCTAAACGGGGGTCAAATTTAACCCCTGATAACAAGCATGCTACCCTTGGGAATCACTAAGAATGTTGACTAAATTTGTGCCAAACCCTACTATTTTAAACTTTTTAAAAGATTCCTATGTGTCTTATAGGGTGTTATGTTGGTCTATTGTCTTATTGATCCTCTCCCTAGTCCTTGTTGAGGTCCACCCCATATGCACTAGGCTAATCAACCTGAGTCAAAGGTTGGTCAACCCTAGTCAAAGGTATCCAAAGGGTCAAATTGTGTTTAAAATATCTGAAGGTTTTCCTTAATATGTTTTAATATGCTTACAAGTCATGAATTGGTCATCGGTCTTATCTCACGTGGAAAAGGGGGGCTTTTGGCCATTTTTATCTCATTTAATGACTTGTACAATTTTTTTATGAAATAAAATTTGACACCTAGGTGATTTTAAATGTGGATAAAGTTATAATAATGTCAAGAACAATTATTTTTCATGTAAGGAGAAGTTATATTCAGTGGATGGCAGTTTTCCCTAAAAAATAGGAGCTTTTGGGCACTTGTATGGACTTCCCAAGTCCACCATCAGCTAAAAACATGGGAATAATAACTCTTCACCTCCCCATAGGTCATATCCATCTTTTTTGTCAAATTTTTCACAAAAAATTTCATCTACAACTCATTTTTCTCCCTTTTCCTCTTGGCATGTAAAGGAAGGTCAACTTCAAGTGCTCACTATGGGCCCTACAATTTTAGTTGGAGGAAATGATCTTGGGGCTAGATAGTGCTTTGATTCTAATTCACATTCATAAAAATAAGTTGTAATTTGGTGTCTCCTCCTTTATGAATTATTGCTAACACTCCATGCATCTTTTTATGCCTATTCAATCATGAAGGGGTCTCTTTCCAAATCTATTTCAACTTTTCTTACTTTATATTGATGGAATGGTTTATTTTAGGTACTTTCACATGTTTTTAAAGATGTTATTATGCTTCTTTGGTTGTTATAAGTTTCAAATACTTGGGAAAGCCTCCTTTAGGGTTGTATATGCTTACAAATGGACCAATTTACATTGGCAATCAGTTTAGTTGCTTGTGAATGGTTTTCCATGTTGGAACATAGGCTTTAATGTTGTTTTCATAATTCTCATAATGTTGGTTATGTATACAATATTTGACAAGTGTTTGTGGCATTTGGAAGGCCTAAACTATGCACAATTGTTCATTGCCTAGCTTGTTACAATCACCTTACACTTGAGCTCATGGAGGATGTACGGATGTGAGAGAGTTGGAGAAACATGGTGGAGTCCATTTGGAGCTTTATCACTCCCAAAGAGTCATGGTTTGCATGACATGAAGGTCTAGGATGCATACAAGCAAGTTTCACTCCTAGAGAAGTCATTTCCATTTTTGGGCTCTTAGTCCCCAAATGTATAAAATAAAGGTCCTAAGGTTTTTATGGATTATTATTTGATATGATAAAGGATGCTCTCATATATTTTCTTATTTTGTCTTTGTATTCCTATATACCTAGTACAACTATGCCAAATTTTGGGGCTAAAGAGTAAGTGGAAGGTGAATTTTGAGCCCCTCCAAGTTGCCAAGAAATCACTAAAATTAGACAGTGATATCTATAGGATTCCTAATGAGCACTTGCCCTAAAAGAAACTTGACTAATCCTAGAACTATTATTTCAAGAGGGAACATTTCAAAGCAGCTCAACAATCAATCCTAAACACTCATTTAATGGAAGAGGTAATGGCTATATAGAGTGACCTCTTAGGCCTATCCCCTATCCGTACATAGGGCAGGGTAGGCAGTGAAGGTAGTGTTTGAGGATTGGCATAAAAAAGTAGTGTTGAAAGTTCCTAATATGTAACTAGGTCCTAGTGTGGGGCCTCTCAAAAATAAATTCAGTCTCAACAAGCCTCAAAGACTCCTAAACATGATACAAATTCTCTAAAATAACCTACAACTAAAGTGAATTATGCACCTACAACCAAGGGTTTGGTTACAGTCAAGAATAGGGTGTTTTTGATGACCAATTGAAGCATCCAAGTGAATTAAGTGACATAATATGATGCCAAGAACATAAGAAAAGGTTTTATACCCCTTGAATGGGATAGATGCTCATCAAGATGCACCTACAAGGGCAAGACTGGGAACATGCATCTAGAGCCTAGTATGAGGAATTCGTTTCAATCAAGGTTAAGAGTCCAGGTCACTCAAAACCCTTATAAGGACCTGATTGGGAAAGGGAAGTTTCTTGAGCATCTAAATTTTAGGGAGTGGCCATGAAACAACTTGGAAGTTGTAAATGACTCTTAGAGGATTTCGTGCATGTGTTTTTTTTGTACAGAACTGTATAGATCAGAGGAAAACCAAGATTGTTTTTACTATTTTGAGTGGTGTGAAAGCTACAAGAGGAGTCATAAGATGAAAAAAACTTTTAAAGGAATCTTTACACTTAAGCTAACTCCCAAAATTCATTTAATCTCATGAATCAAAATCTAAGTATCCCAACCAGACTCTCACTTTCAACTAATCCAATGAGCCAGACTAGTGAACATTTGGTAAAGTGGTGAAAAGCAATTAGGGAGACCTTTTAAAGGTTTTTTTATTGATATTTATGATATGGGATCCTTTGAAAAGTATCATTCCCTCTTGTGCATGGATCAATTTGTAAATTTGGAAGTTTTCAATGCCAAGTGGAGAAGGTGTATGGAGAAGATCCCTTTTGAAACTACTAGTGATGATTTTGCATTTCCATAAGAATATGGATGGTTAGGGATAAATCCAATACATGTGGAGACTTTTTTTTAACCCCTCTTTCTTATACAATTCACTAGACTTGACCATATGCAGAGATAAGGGTAGTTTTGTAAGACAAATCATATAAGGAGTTTCTTATACCAAACTTGCAGGTTTCATGCCACTTTTCACTATCTTTATGAATTTTTTGGACAAGTACACATTCATGACATGGAATAGCTCACCCACCTCTCTTCTATATGAAATTTTAACTAATATTCACTTGGTGACACATGTCCTTTATGCCTCTTCAACTTCCTTTCTCTCTTTTCCTCCAAATTCTATAAATGTAAGCCATTTTGGCTATTGAAAGAATTCCAACTCTTGGTATGGTGAAGCCATACAAAAATTGTACCTTTATTTGTATTTGATACAATGAGAATCAAGTTGGTTGTACTCTAAGTTAATTTTCACTATGTGTTGAAGTGATCCATCTTGAAAGTCAAGTATAGATTGAGTTCATCTTGTTTTCATGCAATCCTTTAATGTATTATTGTAAAGTGACTTATCTCCTAACAAGTTTCATGAAGTGTATGCTACTAAAATAGAATCTTGAAGTGTGTATGAATTTGGTAGAGTCATATCTAACCTTCTCTTCACTTGCCTTCATTTCTTGAGTTGTTATTTGCCTTCATGAGAAGTAATAATTCTAGGGAGATCCATTGATGGTGTGAGGCTAGTTTGGTTGTCTTAGTTCATTATGCAAGTTCAAAGTGTATGAATGGAATCAATTATTGGTGTATCACCTCCTAGTTTAGGTTTTCCTTATGTATCTTTCTCTCCCTTTTCACCCATAATAGGTAGTTTTAGAGGCATAAGCACATCAAGTCATATCTAGGGAGCTAGCCCTTTTCAATCCTAGAGACTCATCTCTCTTACAAGTTATTACAAACTTGAGGGATGATTAAATGTTGCATCAAATTGAAGGATCTTCAGAAAATGTCCTAGGGTGCACAATTTGATGACAACAGTTCCTAACCAATCTTTAGGAACTAGGTTCCCCTTCTTAACCATTCACCAATACTCATTTATTTTCACCTAATAACATCAATATTCACAAACCTTTATCCTCAGCGAAATTACTAAAATTTCTACTTAGGCCTCTTCCAAGAGAATTTTATCCCACTCATCCTATGAAATCTTGGTATTAACACAATAAATTTGTTTATTTCACATTAGTTAGGATCATTCTCATGAGACCTATAGGCAACTTCATTTTCTTCTTGGTCCCAATTTTGACCCTGATTATATCTTTTGGAAATGCCAACAAGCCTATGACATTGATTTCAAATCCCATGAAATAAATACTAAATCTCAGGCTTTGAATCTCGCTAATGCTCATTTGGCCATCTATAAAGATCCTCTTCCAAATCACTAGATAACCAAGACAAACCCACCACTTCCACCCAATGTAGATAGTATTTTTGACCCAACTCTAGAAAAGAATGTGGTTAATATGATTAATATGTGAAGGGTGGTTGCTTTCATTGATCCTCCACCTATCTACATACCTCTATTGTCTCACATATTTTTGTGTTATCCAAGATTATTCTCCAACTCACTTAAATGAGTAGGGGCAAGCTGACCTTATAACTTTTGATGAACCAATTCCAAGTTTTCCCTTGGATAACACTTCTCATTCTATTTCTACCATCCCTCCATCTTCTCTACCTATCATCAATGATACTCAAGCTTCTATCAAAACTTATTCCATCAATTCTCAAAATTAATCTACATCAACTGCTTCATCTTCTCAACATAATCTACAACCTTTTTCTAAACCTTCTCCCTCTTGTCAACATAAATTCCAATATACTTCAGCTCCTCCTTTCGAACAATCTTCTTATGGATTATGATGAGTGGGATCCTATGATGAAACTCACAAATCTCCCATCCCAAAACCCATTACTTAAGCTTATGAGGACCTCTCTACATCATTGAAACCATGTTATGTAACTTTTATTTGAAATAAACATCCTTCATCCTCCCCTAATAGGACGTAAATCAACCTTATCTAGATCTGAAGATAGCATATTGAAATACTGTGAAGAGGTGTCCATACATGTTGATGAAACAATAGACACTTCTCTTTCCCTCAAATTTCCCATTGCTTTCATAATTCCTAATGAGATTTTTCTTTGTGTAGATGATCCTCCTCTATTCATTAGTGTTTAAATTGGTGATATCCAAGTAAAGCATGCCTTGATTGAAGAAGGTTTTGACACCTGTGTTAACTCTCTCAATTTTATCAAAACCCTTGGATATTTTGAATACAATCTCAAATCAACAAGTAACACATGTCAAGGATATGATCGAAGGCAAATTCCTCTTTTAGGTTGTGTGTAGCTTTCCATTAACATCCCACCTATCACCATTCATGTGAAGGTGATGATATTTAACTTTTATCTATCTTACAACATTCTGCTTGGTAGGCCATGAACTCATCGTATAAGAGTAGTTGCTTCTTTTGCTTGCCAATTTGTTAAATTCACTCACAATGGAGCCATTTATAGGATTTAGGGTGACACCAATCCTTTTAATTTTGAACAATTCCAAGGCTAAGGTGTATTCAAGATTCCTACCCTTAAAGCATTGCCCAGTGTTTTATTTCATGAATCTCAATGATTTTACTTTCCCATCGATTCCACTTGAGGTTGCAACGATCATCCCAAACTCATTGGGAATATTCCTCCTAACCTCTTAGATTCTAATGATGATTAACCTAATGAGATCAATCTTAAGATTAAAACTTCTAATCTACCTCATCTCATCTCTCAGCTTCTCGCTTCTTTGCAACCTCATTCTTGTTAACCTCCTTGTGATGACATCCCTGTTATCTTAACTAAGACTTAGCATTCCATTCATCACACCTCATCAGATGATAATGTCATCCCTAACTACATCATTAATTTTCATACACCTAATTATGATTATGGTTATATCTTAGATGATCCCTTTTTAGGAGGTCTTATTAAGGCTCATGATGCTGAGATTATCTGTTATCATTCCTATTTTCTTTAGTATTTTAGTGTATCTTCCAGTATTCCATCATATATCATCCCTAATATTAGTATTTATCCAAGTAGAGATGGTTTAGACACATCTAATTTCTGAAGAACCACATAAGAGTATGCTTATGGATCATGTTATGAATGGGCCTTATCACTTTGCTAAGTACCATGGCCCCTATAATTTGCTTATCTATGAGATGTGTGCAACTCTCCATATTTTTGTAGACCCCACCCCCTTCCTCAGTAGAACCTACTTTTTATCCCATTCCTACACCTTGTTTAGTTTGGTCTATATCTACTTTTGATCCCATATCTCCTTTTGTCGAGCCTAGTCTAGTCCCTTCACCACCACCACCTTCTCTTGGTGATGGTTTCCTTATTTTACCATAAATGGATCCATTGCCCACCAAATGGGTTGATGATCCTTCCCAAACTCCTTCCATTTCTATTACACCTCCTCCTATGACTACCTCTACCAAGCCTACTCATAGGCATATTTGTTGTTTCCATGACATAGATAACTATATATCCATGCATTGTCACAAGCTATAATAATATATTAATAATATTAACACATTGTGTCTTTCTACCCCTCAGTCCTTAGATAAGGCCATACCTCCCCCAAAGGTACATCTTTATTATATTCTTAAATATGGTGAGGTATATTGTCTTTGGCACCAATGTGGCACCCATCATACCCATCGTTACCATATCCTTCAACAATATCTTAAATATCACCTTTTAATTATTCCCACACCTTCTGTCATTGCTCCCATAGGTCATTCCTGCAAAAAGGCTCCCCCTTCTTCTCCCATAGTTCCACCTCCTATGGTTCCATCTCCTCCTATTGTGCCTTTTTCACCTTTTGTTCCTCCACCTATGAATCCTTCACCCATAGATCTTACCTCACCTATGGATCCTTCTCTACCTATGAGTCCCTCACCTATAGATCCTTTTCCACCTATGAATCCCTCACCTATGCATCCTTCCCCACCGATGATCCCTTCATCACTTATATATTCCATTCTCCTAAGCATGACTTTCCTGATATCCCTCCTCAACATGATCCATCGAACATTCCTATCTTTTCTATTGAGGAGATTAGACATGAAATATTTTCCCAGTTTTTGCTGAAGATAGATGAAACACTAGCTACAGTTCATATCCAACATCATAGAGACTTATTAGATGTTCTAGATAATATGTGTGGGCAAATCTATCCTTACTTATAAGCACATGTTACACTTTCATTTGGATTGGACATGTGCTCCAATCTTATATTTATCTATTTTGTTATATCATTTAACATTGTGTCAAATTCTTATTTATCTTACATGATGACCTTTGATTTCACACTTTATATCACTTATAATGTCATTTATGTTTACTTATGGATTTCTTCTTTCTCATTACCTCTTTTTCTTCTTACATGTCTATTTTAAAACTCCTTATTTTCTTTTCATGATTGTTTTCTATCTTATATTTATAAACACGGATAATTATCATTGTGACTTGGTTATGCAAACCTTGCTCCCTTTAGTTATTCCTTCTATACCAAGCGATAAGTTATAAAAAAATCCATATCATTATAATTTCCTATTATTGGTCCACTTTGGATCTCCTTTATTCCCTTTATTCACTTTTGCACACTAAGCATAAACATGGTTGAGACTTGAGATAACATGTTGGTTCGTTATTAAGCCTAACTATCCTATTCAGTCTTGTCTTCAGTTACTTAGCTTCCTTTAGACTAAGCCTTAAATATCATTCATGTGTATCACTCTATCTCTCATTTCTGGTCATTCTAATTTCATACAGAGGAGGAATCTTAAAATCCATAACAATAATCAAAATCAAAATCGTTTAATAAAAGGCAATGATCTAAAAAGGCAACATTCAAAATTCTCAAAAATCAAATCACACTAAAACACGTGATTCCAAGCACATATCCTTTTTCTAGTCAATGCTCAAACTCCACTATTGGATTCATGATAAATCTGAGGTCCATTGGAGTGTGATAGGCTATTAGATTAGAAAAGGATAATAAAAAAATCTTTTAGTGCTACCTGCTTTCTCATGCAAGTAACCAATCTTCACAGTAGACTGACAACTTTGTAAGGGTCCTGAGGAATGGGGAAAATATCATGGGAAGGTAGGTCCATATTAATTTTCTTATACCAATCTACCTTCATGAGTTGATCTTAGTATCACACTTATTTTCCTACACAACTTTATGTCTATATCAAACATGTTTTCTTTGTACATTGATGGTCACTAGTCACTTAGTGTCTTCTCATGTCCTTAGTATGCCTCATGTCTCCTAAGGTCTTCTCATAATATGCCTAAGTTATGCCTTTTAAACTCCCTTTTTCACTCCATACAATCCTAATATTTCCCCTTGAGAACAATTGCTTTGTTCATAGATCACTTCCCTAGGGATTCCATTTGTGAGTTAAATTGTAAGACCATGGATAGGACCTAGCCTTCCTCATAAATTACCAAAATTTCACCTTCATATTACCAAAATCCATTTTTACCAATATTTTCATATTTATTCCACCTCATTGGTGTTCCCTTTGTGAGTTACAGTATAAGACCATGGCTAGGACCTGGCCTTCCTCATAAAAATTTCCAATAGTCCAAGTCACAACAAAATTACATGTGTCAAAAATGGGATAAGATGTGAGTGATTATGAGGTTACATGGCATTGACATGCTTCCCAGCTCAATTTAGTATTTTTTATGTTTAATTTATTACTATTTCACTTTTATCTTCTTATTTTTCGATCGCATGTAAGAATCCAACTATTTCTTGAATTTTTCATACTTCCCAGCTTGAATTAGTGTGATAAATTTAAGACCAATTTTTCCAATTTTGTTTCTCTTTTATACTTCTCAACGTGATTTAGTATGATTGATTGACATAATTGATTTGTTTGTTTACCATTGTTCTTTTATGATTTTTACACTTTATTACATTATTTTCATAATTCCCAACATGATTTAGTGTGATGTTACTTGTTTTAATTTGGTGCCAATCTTTCTCTTGGTTTAAAAACAAACATTTTCCCCTCTTGTTTACCACTCTTTGGTTTCTCATACTTAGTCATTTCTTATTATTACACATTTCCCAACATGAAATAGTGTGTAGTACATTTGATTTTGATTGATTACACCTAGCCAAAAAAAATTTGCCTGTTTATTTTTAACCATGCATGTGTCGTACATAATGCTAGAAAAGAAACCACAACTCATATATTTCCTATAGCATATACAAAAAACACTAAATACATGTGATAGAAAGAAATATCTAAGCATCCATAACCACAACCAGAATACAAACACATAAGATCAACATACAACTACCAAAATTATATATATATATATATATATATATATATATATATATATATATATATATATATATATAATGTGTTTTTGCTACAAAGTACAAAAATATACATCATTCCATCTCTAAGACTAGGATCTATCCTATCTATCTCATGGCCTAGCCATGTTTCCCATAGATGTCTCAGATAGTCCCCTCTGAATAGTATGTAAAGAGGTTGTCTCAGATCTTAGACCTATCACCTATCTTTGTAGGTTAGCCATTTAGGCATGTACCTACACTAACTAGGTTATGGTGGCCATATGCATATAAGGCCTACCATGCCTGTGCATCTTTCACTCCCACCTCTACTAGTTGTTGTGGCTCCTCCTTGTACACTCACACTCACCTCATAACCTCTCCTACTAGTCTAAACCAACTCCTTAGGGTAGACACTATCACAGGATCCTCTAGTGTTGTAGGGTCATATGGCATCAGTGCTTCATCAAAAATTTCATGGAGTGCTCCTATCACTCGAGATCCCCATCTAGTTTCTTCCTCCCTAGGATATATAAAATTCAAACAAGATAGATATTAAATCATAGATATATCTCAAAAATCTATCTATCTATAAGTTATCTCAAATAACTTAAGCAAATTTCAACCATTTGTTACCTATCTGAGTGTTGCCTACTACTATCTTCCCATCTGCATGATCATCAAGCATGGTATCTCTATCAACGTATCCTATGATTACCACACCCATGGGATGCCACCCAAATGAAAATCCTAAAGTCACCACTCATGCTCATCTCAGGTTATGCCTGAGTGGTACCTCTATCACCCAACTCTATCCTATTTGGCCTGATGAGTCATTTAGATGACCACCATCTCTGCTCTCTCTCATTATTGGTGTCTCTATCAATGATGCAACTGATATGGTCACCTCTCCTCCTATTTTAATATTGGATATGTCATCTCTATCACTCCTACATCCACATCTATCTCCTCTTTATCTACGGCATGTTATGCTCAACATGTCCATGGTCTCTCATGCCACAGTTTGATCTTTGGTCTAGCCATTGGTGGTCCTACTCCTCCTCTCCTCCTCAGCTCTCTTGTATGCCTAGCCTAAAATGTGGGAACCACTATCAGAGCTATTATATTATTAAGTCCCATCTATTCTAATATGTGCACCACTAGATGTGGCTTTATCCATTAGTTATAGTGGCCTATAATCTATGCCCATGCCAATACTGGTGCCACTGTCTCCCAACTTGGCCATACTATGGTAATGCGCCCATATAACTACCATATGATGTCTACTCACCTAACCATATAAAACACTAATTTGTGTAGCATGGCCTACACTACCTGATCTTATTTCCACTTTTATACCTGAGGTAATTGATCATCGACCATATGGGGCAAGCTAACTAGTTGATACATTAGAGACCTATCATGTATCCAAAAACACAGCAAAAATAATTAGATCGATGGTCTTTTTCCCTCTAGACAACATCCCATATATGTCATGTGTAATATGGACTCAGATGATAGGACCTAAATCATACAATGTCATGTGCTCCAACATATATTGGCATAAGGCTATTGCATACAATGGTACCTTTCCATTTGACTTATGACACAACACACGTGTTGTCATAAGTCCTATAATGGCCTTTCATATATCTAAAATATGAGATGTATACACTTCAAAGAGGCTAACTCTCAGCCTAGAATATATCCTATCTAAGCTTGTCACCCAAATGACTAATGCTCACCTCTCCTCCTATCCATCTGGTATTCTTGTGAGCACTAGTGTACCTCTTATCGATAGTTCAAAAATTGCATGGACATCCTCTAGGGTGATACCAACCTCAATGATATCCCCATCCACCTCCCATATAAATGTGTTAGTCAATTATTCTCAGGCTCCTAATAACATAACTACCAAATCAACACTCAATGAGACTCCACACATCCATAATCCCTCCTAGACCTAGTGTAACCAACCTAGATTGATCCTCAATTATCAATCACTCCAAAAGGTCTGATAGCCAAATTATGTCCACCAATCTCCAAAATCTTGGATGCCCCTACAACCATAAAAAAATAAAATATATATTAAACCTCCATGTCAATTATAATAAAATACATTCTTTCCAAATTTTAACAAACACAATCATAATTTGCCTTAATCTATCCACTTTTAACTAATTTGACCTATTTTAGCCTACTCGGCCATTTCATTACTTAGTCAAGCATTCTAGGCCTTTTTAGCACTCTTTCAACCTCTTTCATGCATTTCTATACTATTTTGGTCACTTAGTCAAACACTATGTTGACCAAATTTTCCTCATTTTGACCAAGTTGACTTAAAAAACTAAGTCAACCCTTTACTTTCTCCCCTTAGTACTAAGTCAATAGAGTGGGTTAACCTACTAAGTCAATAGTGAGTTACTAAGCCAACAAAATGCAAAAATAACTAAGTCGATACACACCTACTAAGTCAGCAGTATGGATTTCAAATTTTTAGCCTACTAGGTGTACTAGGTCGACCTATTTGGTTTTACCTGCTGACCCCTTTCCCTATTTATAATAAATGCCTTTGGCAATTATTACTCTAATTTCTTTCAACCCATTTCACATTTTGGCCTTTAGTACCCTTATCAATTTTCTAGGGTTCATTTCTATTTCTAGAATTGGTTTAATTTAAAAATTTATATAAAACATTGAATTTTGATAAAATATTCAAAAACATGTTTGAAATTCTCAGTTACCTATGTTGCACCTACTACTATCGTTGGGCATCCCTCTTATCTCAACTGTCATCTCCTCACCATCTTAGCTCTCTTTCCTTTCATTTGGTCTCTCAGATCTCTATTTTTCTCTCAAAACAAGTCAAACAAAAATCAAATGACTTTCTTTTCAGTATATTTAAACTCATCTTTCACAATTCTTTACATTTCAAATATTTTTTGTCATATTCGTTGTTCTACTCATATAATTGTTTTTACTAACCCATTTTTTGAACCATAAAATGTTCTAGAATTGTGCCATTATAGAGAATCTTTCCATTATTATATGCCTATATACTATTTTATTTTTATTTTTTGCACTAACCTCTACAGGTTCGCTTAATGTTCTTCACATTTGGAATCCTTCACTTCTCTTGTAGTCTTTTTATTTATATAAAACACTAAGGTAAGTAAAGGTATGTGTTTTCAATTCTATCCTTTCATTTGTCTTATTTTCTCCTTACTTTATTTCACTTAGCATCAACATTATATGTTATCATGTTCTATTCTTGAAGCACCATTCTATGTTACACTCTCGTGACACATGATGAGGTTCAAGTGGGACATATATACACATAATATTTTCAAATTTTTATCAATTAGTAACTCTCTCTATCTTATAAGAACCTGTAAAGTCTTAATCTCTCTGAGTGCACATCTTAAGGGGTACATTGAAAAAAGGGTGGGTAGACCATTGGTGCTTCACAAGATTGTTGTCCCTTTTCCACCTTTTATCTACACAATTATCTCCGAAAAACCATATCCCTAAGATTGTTCTTCTCTATTACACACTCATCAATCATTTCCTACCTTTTGTCCCCCTTTTCCTAACCTTAAGCCCTTTTTGATTGTTCACTATACTAAGTCGACTGGGTTGACCCTCTACTATTTTGGGTAAAATTCATTTAGGGTCTAGGTCACCTCTTGGCCGACCTAGCCTGTGACTTAGTGAATTTTTGTCCTAAATTGTACTAGGTCAACTCTATCAACTGAAACTTTTGGAAGGGCTTCAAGCTAAATCTATTTATATATACAAGATCATTTTACCATTATTTAGAGAAGAGAATAATAAGTAAGAGCTATTACACATCTGATTATCCACCATTTTACTTGAAGAGCAAGCTTAAGGTTTCATACTTTATTTGGAGTTACAGATCTTGTCTTGTGGAGAAGTCTTTTGGATGCATCAATAGGTTGTGTAGCCTAGATTTGATTAATCCTTATCATCCTTACATGCCACAACAACCTCTTGTGAAATACCTTATCCAAAGGAAAGATTGAGGCTCGATGGATTCGTCTTCAAAGGTAAGTATTCCTAATTTTGTTCCTCCTTTATAAGAATAGATAGATATGCATTTGTACTTAACTTTCATGCATTAGGATTTTATACACATTTACGTGAGTATATGTCTCTTATGCATGTTTACTTTTGTTGTTTCAAATACTCATTTTGTGCCACAAGCTTTGGTGAGCACTAGATTAGACTTTAATTTACTTGTTATTAGTTTAGTGAATATAAAGCATAGGGCTTAGTTAGGGTTTTTTCATTATTGTTCTTGATTAGAGGCTTTAAAACCCTCCCTAGTAAATTTTATTGTGATAAGAGATTCCCTAAAGTTTATTTATAACAATATATTTACAATAACTTGTATATCATGTACATCTACTTTTAAAATGTGTTTAATACCTTATGATATATGTTTGAATTTACAAAACTAGTGTAACCTATATATTAGACTTCAAGATAATTTTCCTTAACAAAAATCAATTCCAAATTATTATTGTTTAATTTTGTCATCTAAAAAATTGATGGTAACATATTATCTTTTTTTATTTTTCTTGTGGATATTCATATTACAATGAAACTAACTAAATTGTTTTATTATTTTTGGGAAAACTAGGGTCTAGCTCCTAAATAATAAAGGGTCTAGAATAAGGGGGAAAATCCAATCAAATATAGTAAAATACAGGTTTTGGACAATTTAATCAAATTAATTAGATAGGGAGAGAGATAAACTTATCTAAAAAATGGACTAAAACGAATGATTTAGGAGCTAAAAATTGTGATGCAGGACTGGGACACTATCACAAATCAGGATCTGGAGTTCATTTTATGATTAGATAGGATTGCCAAAATAAGACACTAGTGGCACAGACACTGTAATCCACCTCTATCATTATTGTCCAAGAGACCTGATCATTTTGGGTTTTATTCATTGTATTTGTGTGACCTTGCCTGTGAAGTTTTAGAGGCTGAAAGTCAATAGAGATCACTGTAGATCCATTTCAATCTCCAAGCCTTGTATCTATCTACACACATGTAAATAATAAGTGCATCAAAAGTAAAAGGGAGAAAAATTAGGTTATGGGAAGAATGATCACATGATCTAGAACCCTTGCTATCCTAATCACTACCTAAATTAACCCTCAAACTAGGATCTCAGATTAAATGTAGTTCTCCCTTAGGGAACATGCATAATAAATACGCACGGTAGATGCAAGAATGACTTTTACCGAGGCCCTTCCTTGATCAAGCATGTAAGTCTATGTGTGATGTGGAACACTGAGCTATATTATTGATTGATTTTTATTATCTAATGTGCTAAAGTAGTAAGTGTTAGATATAAAATGCCATGTGTAGTCATTTATATAAGAGACTCTTTAGTTTAAATTTGGGAGCTTTATTTCACATTTGGCTGACATTGGGAAACTGAAGGACGAAGCTAAGAAAGGGGTTGAGAATTATTAAGTGAAGGAAACTGATCATTGGAGATCAAAATGACATTGGATAGGAGCATTGGAAATGGACACTAGTGGCACTGATGTTATAGTCCAAGTTGGGTGTTATTATCCTTAACTAATGAGGCTTAGGGGGATGAAAATAGCATTAAAAAAATGACCTAGTTGAGATGGAATGCCTATTGTAAAGGCTCAAGATGAATGGGAATAGGAAAAAAGGTGATTCAAACATGAAATAAGACCAAGATGACTAAAATGAAAGACATGGCTAAATGTGAACAAAGTTCATATTCTTCAGTCAAAGTCTCCTATGAAAGGACTATGAAAAGACATGATATGTGTGATTGCTTGACCAATTTAGGGTGTATACATTTGCCCCATTTTTAATCTAGTGATGTAATGAAATGAAGTAATAGAGTAAAAGAAAAAAAATAAAATGCATACCTGAACCTACTTATGTGGAGATGAACGTGTTGTAAAAGGGTCCAACTCACTTTCTGGTTGGAGAAATGGATGGAGAGATGAATAGTACTTGGAGAAAGAAAGAGTCCCTAAAATGGATGGCCCTTATACTGAACCTGAAATTAAAATTTGTATAACATGAAGAAGGAGGGCAATGTTTGTACCCTATGCTGAATCTAACTAGAATGACAAATGTTTGGAGGCCCAAATCTAATGTCTACCCTCTGTCCCATATAAACTCATATAATATGGAATGTGTGTATAGAATTTGTATGCTATGAAGAGAAAAAATTGTCATTCACCTACTCTGAATATTTGAACTACAAATGAGAAATGCTCAGAGGCCCAAAACTAATGTCTATCCTCTATCTCACACAAACTAGTATAGTTTGGGTCTGGGTAATATAACGGACCAACCATTATAGATGGATGTGCAATCTAACTTGGTGATAACCTAGATATAGCTAGGTGTAATTTAAAACTCTTTTAAATATGTGAGAAGAGAATGGCATGTCTTTCCATTTCAATCTGTATAATCTTGGATGATGAAGAACATGAACATTTGTGCCATGCCCCCAAATATGGTATGTGAGTGATGCATGTGTATAATCTAGAAATCTATATAACCACATGTGAAATGATATATCGTGTCATACTCCATGTGAAAAATTGGGGATCAAAACACTATGCTCCATACTATGCCTATAATTTTTTATCAAGTCATGTAACTATGTCATGGTGTATGAAGTTGTATGTGTGAGATGTGTAGTAATGTACATGCCCCCAAATTTGGTATCTAAGTTTGAATCTGTATCAAAGTCACTATGAATCCATATAATCTAAACCACTATATCTAAATAGTCTATATATCTGTAAACTAAAATCACTATGGATCCATATGATCTAAACCATTGTATCTATAAACTGAAGGTATATCCCCCTGAATGTCTTGAGTAATGCTAAGTGACCCATGTAATCTGAATCACTATATATTTTAACTAATTTGAATTGAATATGATAATCTAAATACTAGAGGTGTAAAAACCATGTTGAATGACCCATGTAGTCTGAATCACTATATATTTCAACCAATTTGAGCTGAATTTGATAATCTAAATACTGGAGGTATAAGAACCATGGTGTATCCACTTATGAGAGTGGATGGGTATCCTAGGTAAGTGTAAGAATAGGAATAGTAGGAATGATGCCTCCCTTTTGGGGAGAAGGATGAGATCTTGTGATAGAGGAATTTGAGTCAAAACTGATGACTAGCGGCATAAGTAGAAACAAGGTTGGCCTCTTGTAAGGAGATTAAAAGTTTGTTTGATTGATTAGGCTGAGGTGTTTAAAAGTTGAATGAGCTTTTGATTGGTTAGGACCAACTTATATGTCTAGATTTAAAGAGGTATAAATATGTGTGTGCCATAGTAGGAAGATGATGTAGTAAGATATCAAGGATTATGTGATGTTAAAGATATCATTTTTATGATTTTGTGAAACAAAATGGTTTATAAAATGGAGCTACGAGGTCCTAGTTATGGGTAAAATAGTATATTGCTTTGTATGAGAAAGTTGTTTGATATAGGAAATTAGATTGATTCTCAATTCATTTATGCATTGAATAGGCTGAGATTTGGAGCTATGGAGTGAGATATATGCCAAAGAAATGAGCACCTACTGAGACCCAATTTGAGCATTTGACACCATAGGTGAAGGCAGGTGGCAATGTTACCTTAGTAAGTAAGCTTAATGCTTGATTTTTGCCTGTTTGGAAGCCTATTTTTGATGTTTTTGAGTTGTTTTAAGTAGCCTAGGAAAATTTTGACTAGTTACAATGCTCCTATCCATGAGTCAGTGCTCCTATCTAGTGTTCAACATTGTTGTCCAGGTTCTGATGTTATTGTCTAGTGCTAATGTCCTTTTTTCAGTGTTGTTATCCACTATGGCTAGATTTTTGAGTTTTTAAGTTATTTCCTATTGTTGTGTAGCTTATCTATTTTCCTTGGCATGGTTGACTCACACACACACACACACACACACACACACACACACACACACACACACACACACACACACACACACACACACACACACACACACACACACACACACATGTTATTTATTGGTGTTTTTACAAGGCAAAGTATGGATGAGGGAGTTTTGTAGAGGCCAAGAGATGGAGACACTAAGATTATTACCTTTGTTAGCTAATGAGAGAGTTGTGATGAATAGTGCAATATTGGGTCATGTGTGTGACCTAGGCACTATGCAGTGGGATAGGTATTTGATTACTCCCTATTGGGATAAATAACCGGAAGCACACAATTGATTACTAAGCAACTTAATATGCGGAAATAACCAGAATACACAAGTAACTAGAATTCAGAAATAACACATGATATGAGAGACAATACACAAATTGTATTAAAACTCTTGAAGAAAAGAATACAATAAAGAAGATGCCACTTCTTCTCCACCACCTCTTCAGAGGCTTCCCACACCTCAAGTGAAAAGTACTTCTCTCCTCAAATCTCTCTCTCTTAGGTCACAACACCCAACTCAAACACTGAGTTGGTGTTCACCTTATACCCATGCTCCATGCACACCACAAGTGCTCCACACACTCCACAAGTACACACACGTACTCCAAGTAGATCTCCCCTGAACCTGCAACAACTTGCACCTCAATAGACCTTACTTATGGAAGGAACTCCCTTGCCTTCCTCTCTTGATCTATCTGAGTACACACCTGTACTCCAAGTAGATCCTGCCTGATTCTGCTCCCTGTTGTGTTGCTGTCCATCTGATCTTGCACACCTGCAAATCAACCTGGTTCTGCACACTTGTGAACCTTGACCTTGCACACACATACACCTACAAATCAACGATCTTACTTATCATGCAGATCTCCTATAAAGGCCATGCTCACCTGATGACCAAGATCATACATACATGAAGAACCCTGCTGATTCTCCAATCCAGCACCCACACACCTGGTACTGTGGCACTAGGAGGAACGCACCATTGCTCTACCTCTCTCTGAAGGAGCTATTTGTTCTCTTACTCCCTAACACAAGTTTACAATACAACAATGAGTCTATTATATAGATCTCATCCAAACAATAATTAGACATCTAATTACAATAATTAGATTCGCAGCTCTCAGTCTAAAATTAGCTCTCATCATGCAAACACTTGGTTCGTCAACTGACTTCCCGTAATATACTCGTAGTCGAACCACACAGGCAATCGATGTCAATCCCTATCTGCCTGGGGGTCACCGACGCTGGCCGATCTCTGACCGACGTCGGTTACTTCCTGTCTCCTACTTGCCGTCATCGGTTGGCCTGACCGACGCCGGTGTCTGTGACACTCCGCAACTCCTCTGCAACCTCCTCCATGTCTGTATCAGTGAAGCTTTTAGCTCCATAACCTAAAAATCTCCCACTTGGAGATAAATAGCTACACTATACCTATACCTGTACCTCATCTAATCTATTTCCTGGTTTGTATCCCTCTTCAAGATCAATCCTGAAGACAACCCACCACACAACCTGTGATGTACCTCCTGTCATTTGAGTACCCTGCCACATCCGAACCTACACATCCATGTAGTGAAGAATCTTGACCCTGCATAGCAAGAATACCTGCTGCTAGTCCCACTGAACTGCCCTCCAGTACTCCTTCCCCGAATTGGCTCCATACTTTTTGACAACACCCAACGCTTGGGCAAACTCAGGTCTATACCAGACCTCATGTGATTTCGGACACTGAACTATCCAGCCCTTGGTGCGCTCTGATTCTGCATCCTACGTAATGAACCTCGCCAACACCTGATTCACATAAGCTCCCACTGGAAACAAAATTAACCTGTGATCTCCATGTCTCCCATGCCAAAGAATTTTGTTGCTCCAAATTATTCATAGCAAAACACTGAACTAATCTTACCCTTAGCTCAGCATAACCCTATATGTACAATCCTGCTAGCAAACATACCGTCCACATACAGCAATAGAATGATGTCATGACTCATCATCCACTTGGTAAGGCAAACCACAGTAGTTAACTGACATTGACTGAAGCCATGCTTTGTCCTCCACCTGTCAAAACCTGTACCACTATCCTGCAGCTCCTCAAGACCATATGACCTGGTCTTCCGTCTCACGTGTCCGTTTTCTCTATTCTTCAACTAAGGTATCCATTCATCTCTATGCTTTCTTCCCGCTGGGAACCCTACCAAATCTCCGCTTGGTTCTGCAATATCTCCATGCCATGCTCCCACTGTTTCCTGGATCCTTCCTGCTCTGCAGTAAGCAACAAGTGTAAAGAAGAGGAACAACGAATTTGAGGCTTACTTATGTCTTCAGTCCTCCATATGGGTGTTTGAGACTACTTGACAGTGTGCTGTCCACCCAAAATCTGTTACAGTGACCGACCTCGGCCACCACACAGTCTGCATCCGACCGACGTCGGTTCCTACGCCTGTCCTGACTACCAACCCTGCTGACGTCGGTGTCTCCTTCTGCCGACGTCGGTCCTCGTGATCGATGTCGGTCTTACCTACTGTTGACGTCAGTTTTCCTACCGACGTCAGTACCTGTGTTTCCTGTGAGTGACGAATTTTTACCCGCGAGCTCCTTTGAATCAATCCCCATGTCCAAACTGCCCTGCTCAGAAGTATCCAGCCCCATCCACTGGTCTCTGTCCGCCATCTCCTCCAAGTACAACAAAGCTTTCCAGTTCTTAAGCCTGTCAAATATATCTGTCTTCCACTTAAGAACATGCATCTCCTTCCTGCTCATGTGACCAAGCCTACGAAGCCACGTCTCCACAACAAAAGAAGAATCAGTAATATAAACAAGTAGATAAAGAGTACCAGTTTTCTTACCACCAGCTAATTCAAGTGCATCCGCTGTGAGAGCTCTCGTACATCTCTCATCACCCAACCTTTCTGAATAAATTAGCCATATCTCCAAACCTGGGACCTGCATGACCTCCTTCAACACCCATGTGTTGGTCGCCTGTGATTTCAGCTTCACTTCCCCTTTGCCAATTCTTTGGCAAGGCTCACCAGCTCCTCTACCTGGGGCTGCATGGAAAGAGGCAACCGAATCTGTTATCCAAGATTCAACTTTATCCAAGAAACCTCCCAAAGCATCATGTGCAACAACACCTGCAACATCTGCATCTTCAGTTCCTTCATGCTGATCTGCTACCAACCAACAATATTCTTTTACCTGCTCTTTCTTTCCATATGACCGTTGGTGACCACCTGTGCTTTTCAACTCCTCCATTCTTAGCTTACTTTGATCTGCCATTGCTCTACTCCCACTCGATCAAAAACCCCTGAGAGTGACCTGTAACCAAACACAAAACTTGCTCCCTCCAACCTTAGCTCTGATACCACGTGTTGGGATAAATAATCGGAAGCACACAATTGATTACTAAGCAACTTAATATGCAGAAATAACCAGAATACACAAGTAACTAGAATTCAGAAATAACACATGATATGAGAGACAATACACAACTTGTATTAAAACTCTTGAAGAAAAGAATATAATAAAGAAGATGCCACTTCTTCTTCACCACCTCTTCAGAGGCTTCCCACACCTCAAGTGAACAGTACTTCTCTCCTCAAAGCTCTCTCTCTTAGGTCACAACACCCAACTCAAACACTGAGTTGGTGTTCACCTTATACCCATGCTCCACGCACACCACAAGTGCTCCACACACTCCACAAGTACACACACGTACTCCAAGTAGATCTCCCCTGAACCTGCAACAACCTGCACCTCAATAGACCTTACTTATGGAAGGAACTCCCTTGCCTTCCTCTCTTGCTCTATCTGAGTACACACCTGTACTCCAAGTAGATCCTGCCTGATTCTGCTCCCTGTTGTGTTACTATCCTATTTGATCTTGCACAACTGCAAATCAACCTGGTTCTGCACACCTGTGAACCTTGACCTTGCACACACATAGACCTGCAAATCAACGATCTTACTTATCATGCAGATCTCCTATAAAGGCCATGCTCACCTGATGACCAAGATCATACATACATGAAGAACCCTGCTGATTTTCCAATCCAGCACCCACACACCTGGTACTATGGCACTAGGAGGAACGCACCATTGCTCTACCTCTCTCTGAAGGAGCTATTTGTTCCCTAACTCCCTAGCACAAGTTTACAATACAACCATGAGTCTATTATATAGATCTCATCCAAACAATAATTAGACATCTAATTACAATAATTAGATCCATAGCTCTCAGTCTAAAATTAGCTCTCATCATGCAAACACTTGGTTCGTCAACTGACTGCCCGTAATATACTCGCAGTCAAACCACACAGGCGACCGACGTCGGTCCCTGTCCGCCTGGGGGTCACCGACGCCGGCTGATCTCTGACCGACGTCGGTTGCTTCCTGTCTCCTACCTGCCGTCGTCGGTTGGCCTGACCGACGCCGGTGTCTGTGACACTCTGCAACTCCTCTGCAACCTCCTCCATGTCTGCATCAGTGAAGCTTTTAGCTCCACAACCTAACACTCCCTTGTGTGAGAGGTAGAATGCAAACAAATGTCTTTCTAGCTTCCTACTAGAGAGATTAAAATTAATCTAGAGGATGTGTATGCTAGTTTGCATTTACTAGTTAGTGGATGGCATGTGACTTTACAAGATGACATGGGTGTTGATGCTATTGATCATGCATCCTTATATTTTTCTAGTGTGTCCTCAAGCATACATCAAACAGGTAGTGATAGTGATGTATTATTGTCAATTATTGTGTAGTCGAGTGTTTTATGTCTATGGAAGTGATTAGCTATGTTATTAAATTTATTTATTGTTGTGGATGGGAGTGCGGTGTCGATTGCATACAAGATGCATAGGATCATGCGCAATATAGAGGTGTATGGAAATGTGTTCTCATGGGGCAGGACTATGTTTTTCCACTTATACAAGGATATTTACAATTTTACTCAAGAGACATTTAGTGGTGGTGTGAGTGCAACTACTTTATTGCATTATTAGGCATACGAGCACATAGAATTTGTGCAGTTGATATGATTATCAAGGGAGAGGTGGACACCTCCAAAGTGATTTGGAGAGCAATGGACGAGTACAATGGCTATATGTTCCCCTAGGATAGATCACTATAGATGAGTTTTAAATAAATTGGTGGCTCAGGATATCATATGGAGGCCCTATAGAGGATTCACTGGGTGGCCCAAGGATAGAGTGCAATTGTGGTATATGAGGGGTAGTTGTTGGTTACATGACCACTAGGTTGGAGTTTATGAGTGATTTTAGTATGAGCATGTGATTAGATAGTTTTGGGTACCATAGGATGTGCCCCAGCATCATTGGTATGGGTGAGGAGTGCACGACACTAACGAAGGTAGGAGCTCATGGGAGGCCTACAAAGGATGAGTTAGCACCATTACCTTTAGATGTGTGAGACGTGACTATAGATATTCCTAATGTAGATAATGTTGGATGTATATAGGCATATACCACATAGTGGATGAGGCATTGATGGGCTTCATTGCATCTTATTGATGAAGGGGATGCTCCTAAGTATAAGGATCCCACATTAATCTAGATGATGGGAGGTAAGTATTGATTATATTTGAATTGTATACAAGTTTGTGCTTATTTTAGCTTATTTTGAAACTGTATGTCTAATATAGTGTTGTACTTTTGAATTCAGGTGGATTTGGAGGTGCTCCAGATGAAGCATAGGCTTGGGGAAGAGGTGGAGATGATGGGTTACGAGAGACTATCATTGAGTCTTCACTCTGAGAGCTCACATGACATGTACCTAATGATGCTATGGAGGAGGGTTTGATAAAGTGAGTGATAGTTTCAACCAATGTTTATGCTCATTTATTTGATAGAGTTGTTATAGTTATAGTTGCATATTTTAGAGCTGTGGGGGAGAGAGATGAGTTAAGGGTTAAGCTAGATAGGCATAGGATGCCTCCAATTGATTATGGATCAGTGAGTATGAGGATTATGGATGAGTACATAGAGCTTTAAAGGTGGTATGGGAACTTATGTGAGGAGCATGGCTAGTTGTTAGAGCGAGATAGTCATTATAAGAGGCATTCAGGAGCTCGATGAGGTACGAGTCCATCTAATGCTAGGTTGGATTATGGGACTAGTACTGGAGGAGACAGTGAGACTAAGAGTGAGGGCATGACACCCATTCATGATTTATTGCATTTTGATATGATGTATATGTTTTGAAAACTCCGTTATATATATATGGATACTGAGTTGATTTTGATTCAGGAATATTGTGTTATGGATTGTGGAATAGATTGGTATTACAATTTGTTGATTTAAAAATATTTGATCTTTTTATTGATGTTAAAGGTTGTATATGTTTGGTAAAATGGTGTTTGGAATGTGATTTGATTGTTCATTATATGTTGATAAGTGTGATGTTAGGTTTGATTTGTAATCATATGTGAGAAAAAAAAATTTGGTTTTGTAATTGGTAAATTATTTGGATAAACTGAGTTAGGTTAATGTTGGTAAAAATGTGATTTGGTAAGATCTAGATTTTGATAGGTTGGTTTTAGCTAGAGATAGTTATTAGGAATTAGGAATGTTAGTTTTTAGTATATGGGGATGTAATATAGCACGTTGTGCATATTACTTCCCTAAGAGTGGCTCAAGAATACAAAGGCTAACTAGACCTTTGGATCCATCATTGCCATGTTAAGTGAAGCTATGAACTGATGCTGGTATGACTGTGTCATATCACTCTGTGTTGTATCACTATCTAAACTCTGATGGCCAACTGAATAAGTTCCCATACTACTCATGCTGTGTAGGAATATGCTCTATATTTGATAATGTAACTTTAGCTGTATGTGGAGATTCTATAAAATGTAACTTTATTAGATGTGCCATGGAAACTGTGTGATGTGAAGAAGACTCATATATCCATAATCGTATACCTTGTGGCCTTTACTGTGATGTGTATGACTAAGTAATAGATCGATATGGAGTTGAAACATATGATGGGGGATCATTTAATATCAATTATAGTGGGTTGCTATGTGAAATAGGTCCCCAAAAATTTGGGCAAAGTGAATATATCTATGTAGTAGTACTATGTGATGTGGGTTCATTTAATCTTAATCATAGCAAATTGTGACATGAGATAGGACCTAAATTTTTTGGCCATGGTGAATATTTCCTTAAGCAGTATTATGTTGCAGTGCCTATGACATTACTGGATATGTATATGGAACTACACTATGTACTCCTTGGAATACAATGATATATGTAGGTTGTTCTTATTGGATTAGTTTCCAAACCTTTTGAATAGGTGGATTATGAGATTTTCTGTGAGGCTCTATCCTAGAACCCACATTATTCTCATGATGAGTGACTGATGATTCTTCTAAAAGAATGTCTTGGGATGGATCAGTCATGGAAGAATGAGGTTTAAATTTCCATAATGGAGGAGATCTCATTGACCCTGTGTAAATGCTATGATGTCATTATCAACACATCTATTAATGCAATCTCTAAGTCCATAACAATCATTATCTCTATGTCCACATATATGATGATAGTTACAAAAGGGTTGATGTGGCTATTTCTGTAAGAGATGTGGATCTCGTCGATGAGTAGAAGGAAATGTGATTGAAATCCTATCTAATAGTGTTGATAATATGACACATTGGCTATCTCACTCTGAATCAAACTGTAGTGGTGCCTTGCTATTGTTTTTTATATTACATACTGTGGGTTGTGGTTTGGAAACTAGCTCTCTATTCTTAACTAGTTGCATTTTTGGTTGTGGTATCCTTATTATTTAGGACATGGTGTATGATGGATGCTAGGAGCTGTAGGTATTGCTATGAAATCTACACTGATCCAATCGACTGAATCTGCCTCAATCAATCTCAATTTCTTTTCCAAGGCTAGAATTATATAGCACAAGTGCATAAAATAAGACTCTATCTGATATAATAGATGCTTAAAGAGAGGTTGACAAAGCCCCTTAATAAAGATATGTTGAGTCTCTAAATCTACTAGTTTATAGATCAATCTTAACATGTGCATCTTGAGTCATAAGATATAATCACTAACTGGATCTGAAGTATTCTAATGCAATGTGGCAAGTTTCTCATATGTAATATGAGGGATCGTGTTTTCTATGTAATGTCTGAGAAATGACTCCTCTAAGTCATCATATGTGTGCAAGGAGCCAATGGGGAGCAGATGAAAGAACCAATTATGTGCTTCCCCCACTAATGTCTGCTGGACTAACTTTAGTAGAATCAAAAGACTCACATGAGATGGCAAAGCCTGCCAAAAGGCTCGAAGGTGTATGAATGGATCTCTAATTCCATCAAAGTGAGGCAATGATTGTATCTAAAAATTCTTAAGAAATGAAGATTTTATAAATGTCTTCAGAAGAGGGTTACCATGTAAATCATTGGCATCTATCCAAGACTTGTAAGCTTTGTTTTCCAATGTAAGGAGATGTACTTGGTGTTGTAAGTCACCAACTACATGCATCAAATAGATAATCTCCTAGGATGGTACATTAGTATTTTAAAGTAGTTCATTTAATCATTGAATTTGATTGTTAATTTTAGCCATGGAAATGCTACATTTAGCAATTGGATCATAAAGAGGGGGTGTACTCACTAGAACCTTGGGAGTAATGGTAACTTGGACCTTACTAGAGGGATATGGGCTATCATTCTCTTATGTAAACAAAAAAATGAAACTAATAAATCATTAAATAAATATGAAATAATTAAGCTACTGATTTGTATAAATTTGATTACGAATTTAACCTTTTTAAAAATAGTAATAAAGGAGAGAAAACAAGACTTAGCTGAAAACTAATTGAGATGGTTATTACAGGGTTTGGAATTCACTATGCAAGATTGGAATAGTATCACAAATAGAGATCTGGAGTTCATTTTATGATTGGATATGAACATTTAAATAAGACACTAGTGACACCAATGTTGTAGTCTACCTCTACTACTATTATCTAGGAGACCTGAGCTTTCTAGGTTTTGTTCACTATGTTTGTGTAACCCTGCCTGTGAAGTTTTGACTGTCAGATGTCTACAAAACTCTCTATAGAGTAGATTTTATCTTCAAACACTAGACTCATTTGTACTTTGATCAATTTTGAGAAAGAGGGGGGTTAGTGTGTGTAAGATTCGTTAAATGTGTATCTACACCCCTTGTGTGGGCACACTACCTACATACCAATAATTCAAAGAGGGATCAAGCCATATGTATTTCTTCTACTAGATGTGCTTTGTGCAATAGTGTGTATGAAGATATAAAATGTTAACTTGGATGTGCTTGAGGTGGCTAGAGATTGGTGTAAAGATTTATATAAGTTTGTAAGTGTATTTGTTGACTATATGTAGAGAATAAAGAAGATTGCTTGAGTAGTCTTGCTTATATTCTTTCTTGCTTAGTGATAATTACCAGCCCTTTCCAAATGATCTTTAAATGGGATTTTATAGGGATCTATTGGTCATGGGTTGAATGTGCTCACATTAGTCCAACAAGGAGAAATATGGGCAACCGAAAGGAACTAACCGTTGGGGATAAAAATGCATTTGGATAAGAGTGTTGAAAGTGGACACTAGTAACACCGATGCTATAGTCCAAGTTGGGTGATATTGTCCTTAGCTGATGGGACCTGGGGGGATGAATTTTTTAGGGAAAGAACAGTTTGAATGAGTTGGGATCAGGTCTAAAAGGCTATAGTTGAATAGGAATAAGTGAAAATAATCTTATGAGGGTCATGAAAGCAAGCAAGAGGGACCTCTGGGTTGGGTGTTATTAGCCACACTCAAGTTACTAATTTTCATATTTTATATGACTACATTTGCCCCCCTTTTATTCTAGTGATGCATCAAGGTAAAATACTAAGATAAAGAAAAAATAGAAAGCGTACCTAAATTTACCTTCAAGGGTGAAGCTCATGAAGCTATGTGATGTTGGGTGTGCGTAGAGGAAACATGTTGTGAAGTGTGAATCTATAAGAGAAAACATAGATTAGATCAGTTTTTACTAGATACACTATATATAAAATAAGAACATATAAAGTTGGGTTAGAGAGAGAGGAGGAAAAAGGAATGAATACACCTCATCGAGTATGCGAACCAATACAAAACTTATTTTGATGTTGAGTGATGCTGAGTAATGCTAGATGTATGTTGAACCAAGAGTAATATCATGAACAGAGCTGAGTGCTCAATTCCCCAAAAATGACTCAAGAATGCAAAGGTTGGCCCTTTATCTCCATCATTTCCCACTAAGTGAAGCTACATGATCATGCATGTGTTAACTGATGTTTGGACTATGTGTCCAATCCCTCTGAGTAGGTGGCTCAAGAACACAAAGGCTAGCTAGTCCTTCAGCTCCATTATTGCCCCAAGAGTGAAGCTATTAACTGATACTGATATGAAATGTGTGTCATATGAGATGGCTCCTGAAGCCCATAAATGTACTATGATCTGACAATGTTAACATGAATAGCTGAATATATGTTGGAAAGTAGGCCACTCTTGGCCACTCCGAAAGATGGAGATTAGGCTTGTATGAAAGCCAATCTGAAACTGGTGCACTAGGCTTATATGAAAGCCACTCAAAAATGTGGAAGTTAGGCTTTTATGAAAGCCACTCCAAGATAATTCCAACCACCTATAGATAGAATAAAGTACACAACTGCTGAGAATGCCTAGGTAATACTAAACTCGAAAAGAAAAAAAAAAAATGTGTTGCGCACATTGCCCCCAATCACTAGTGTCTAAAACATGGATTCTGATCTAGAAGTTATACCAACTATTGTATCTAAAATTGGAAGTGAGATCCATCATGTCATGCATTATGCCCCCTATATATGGATTCTTTTAGCAAAAGTGTACTGAAAACAACTGATTCTGAACTGGTCTGATTGTGTAAAATTGTAGCTGAACTTACTTTTTTGCCTACTTCTAGAAATTCTAGTTTTTATGCTATTTGGATAGGAGCATAAAAAATAGACACGAGTGGCACCAATGTTTTAGTCTAATATTGACACTTCATCCTAGGATAAATCTGTTAACTATTTTAACATTTCACTATCTACCTAGTCTATTTTGCCTGGTCTATTATGCCTAGTTTATTGTTCTAGGTGTTTTGAAAATTGCTTTTTTGACTGTTAGGAGCTCTAATCTCTATGATAAAATCCCTTTTTGTTGCCCCCTCTTTTGAGGGTAGAAATAAAGACCTTTTAATGACTACCCTTAGAAAAAGAGCCTTGCAAGTGTGTTATATTGTAAAGATACATGATATAGAAATGATAATCAATAAGATATCTCAATATATAGCATGGTTTTTAATGAGAGATTATTAGATCAATATGGGTATGCCTAGATAGATATAATAATGTAATATCATGTGCAATATACTAAACTAGAAATGAAAGTCTGATTAGTTGTTAGTTGTTAAGGAGGGATGGAGAATGATGTCCATCATGGCATCCAAAAAAGCAATAAAATGCATGATGTGAATCATGACATTACAAATAATGAGAATCAAACAAACAAGCACATAAGGCAAGAAGTAAGAATCATACAAGGGTGGCCAAAGATCCAAGCAAACAAGGGACATGGGCACATGTCACTCAAACTAAAAATCAAGCATACAAGGCATGTTCAAATGCCACATACACATATAATTAAAATAAACAAGGTTGGCATGAAAGCCACAATTAGATGGAAGAGTACAGGGCATAAGACATTGATAAATGTTCTAAGGTATACACATGAATATAAGAAAATACCATTGGAAAATGTCCTAAGGCACATGCAGAAGACAATCAAAAATTGAGAATTGCAATCACATTCAGCTAATGCAAAACAAGAACAAAAAGCATGTAATATACTATAAATATAATCGTATCTAATTAATCAAAGAAAAAAGTGAAAGTATGTAAGACATGCTAGTATAAGACTAGGTATATGCTAAAAAAAATACATGAGTGCTTAATACTAGTGTAATGTCGATAGAGTAATCTGTGTAATCTAGTAAGTAATATACATCAACATGATAACAAAGTGTGTGGTGTAGGAATGACATAACCTTGATGGTGTAGTCATGTAAAAGACACCCCTAGTGGGTAGAGATATCGATGTGCATTTCAAATGTAGAAGTAGGATGCCCCCTCAATGGGTAGAGTGAAGCAATCAAGGATCTGGATGTCAATGCACACACTCAAAGAAGATCAAGTGAAGCATGGCAATGTATATAAATTGACAAACAATAACATAGAATAGTAAATGTAAATCTAGCATGATAGTAGAAATGTAAATCATGGATGATGCATACAATCAAAATATTTTTTGTGTTTTTTTATTTATTTGCATGTTTTTATATTTTGAAATATTTGAATGTTTTTGGTATTTTTGATATTTTGAGTTATGTATTATCAAGCACAAGAAGACCATGTACAAGAAATTGAAGAGAAGCTATGTAAAAGTAAGCTGGGAAGGGATGATACTAACCGATGAGTTTCATGGGAGACTCCCTATCATGGTGTCCTGTATCAAGGAAAGGGATCGTGCATGACCATGAAACATGATAGAAGGGTTGAGACTGTGGCTTTGAAAATTGTATATGTTATAAATGCTATGAAATATCTGAATTAGAAACCAAGTGTGGGGTCCCCCTATAACTCTGAGAAGTGGATGCAACTGTAGGGATCTTAGGGACCCATTTGGTAGTAGGAGAAGCTCTTTGAACATGTGCTCTGTGAGTAGATGCATGAGATCTCAATGATACTGCCCTACATGTGAACATTATAGCTAGAAGTTGTCTATAATCCTGAAGCTCTGGAGGTGTATGAACTCTCTATGCTGGCAATGGATGCTTAAACTGTGTCTGAATTGGAACTGAAGGAGGAACTATAATTGGTGTCAAAATTGAAACTAGTGGCAAAATTGAAACTGGTGACTATAAAATAGTAGATGGCTCTAAAGTGGGGAGTGATAACTCACATAAAACTCCATCAATTGTAATACCCTGATTAGCATGAATGAATTTCCCATATCTATGAACTATAGAAGGTACTGCTCAAAGTTTATAAATCCATGGTTGACCGAGTAACATATCAAAAACTCTTGCAATGGGAACTATAGTAAATGGTGTGGCCACGTGTGTTGGACCAACTTATAGAGGAAGTATAATCTCACCCAATGAACTTTGTATGTGCCCACTAAATCTGTTGATAATTGTTTCCATCAAGGTAATAATGTCCTACTCTAAATATCCCAAATGCTACAATAATGTCATAACGTGCATGTTCATAGTGGATCCATTATATATGAGAACACTATGAATATGATGATTATGAATGTAAGCTCTAATAAAGAGTGCATGATAATTCGAATCATCCTCGATGATCTCTTGCTTTGAAAAGGAGATGGAAGGTCTAGCTGGAACTCTAGAATTGTATACACCAATCATGTTACTTAGAAGATGTGTCTCAACTGAAGGTGCCTTGTATGTATCCGGTGGTAGATGTGCATGATATACATGGTGAACCCCTGATGTGTCTCCTATCTCTTGTTTAAAATTCTATGGAAAGGGATCTGAGAATATTTTCAAAACTTTATCCTATGTTTACTTTACTTGAGGAGGCTCAACTAAAGTGCCAAGATCAATATGATTGTCATCTATAAAATCTTGTATCTTATGTCTCAAACTGATAGATCTATTTGTTATATGCCCTGGTGCCCTATGAAACTTGTAAAATACATGTTGATCATATCCGCTTGGAAGAGGCTTTGTTGGGTCAACTTCCTGAATAAGAGGAAGAGATATGATGTTATATTTCAATAGCTGCTATAAAACTCTAGTTGGAGAAACTGGTAGATTGGTAAAGGTTCACCGAGGAGGTTTCTATAAAACCACATGTTGAGGGGGCTTCGAAACCACATTAATTGTTGTTTGATCCTGACTCTTGTTATCATTGACCTTGACTTTGTATGGAACTTTACTGTTACTCTTGTTTTTTGTTTTTGAGATACTTGTGTACTTGAGTTTGTCTATTGAAATTAGTTTGACTTCTATTTTTTTTAGTGTGTGACACAATTCAGTGAAGGAAGAGAACCTTTTAAACATTATTGACTCGTGTAAAGCTGGTAGAAGACTATGTTTGAAGAGATTTTTTAACTCTTGATCAGCTATGTGGCCAGTCATCTTAGCCAAGATAGTCTTATATCGAAGAACATACTCTGTGAGATATTCATTTGGCATTTGTTTCTATTGTGCAAATTGGGCATATGAAACCTTATCACCAATGTTGATGCTAAATTGAGTTAGGAACATGTTATATAAAGGATTGAATGCATTGATCGACTGATTTGATAGACTATAGAACCATTGTAAGGCATAACCCTTTAGGCTCCGTGAAAATAGCTTTGGTAAGTAGCCAATCATTTGGTACTTAGTCCAAACATGTTGCATGAAAAACTCTCAAATATGTCTCTGGATCACACTTGTCATCATATAAAGTAAGCTTGGGTTGAACAAAACCTTGTGGCAACGATGTAGAAACAATGTGATGTGCCAATGGTGTATGCAATAGAGCAAAAGGATCCAAAGCCTACATAGGTCTAGAGGCACCTTGCTCAAGATGTAGCACCTTGGATTGAAGAGATTTTATCTCTTGCACAAGCGCTGCCACATCAGGAGACAAAGATGTATTAGCTATAATTAGTGGCATAAACGCAAGTTGAGTTGCTATAAGGAATTGTTAAGACATAATTACCCCTGTAGTGTCATTTATAATTGGTTACTCTGTGATTTGAGAAGATTGATCATTGTTCACTTTTTTTTATTATCTTGAAGTAACTAAACACTTATATAAGATTTCCTTAATGTTTAATTTGAAATTTAAAAAATACAAAATAAAAAATTCATATCATTTATTTTCTTAGACTTTATTAGCACTATATTTATTATACATTATATAAATTAAAACTCTATTTATATCAAATATTATCAACTTTCTATTTTAAATTTAAATATTTATAAATTAATTATTTTTAGTTTTATAATATATAAAAATATTTAATAAAATAAATAATTTAATGAATAAATCTAAATAATTTGAATAACTTTATGCAAATTGTTTTTTTAATAAAACAAAAGAAATTAAACTTTTTAACAACATTAAAAGAATTGAATTTTAATTTTAATAAAATAAAAAAATCTCATAAAAGAATTCAATGAGGAACATCAATTGTATCCTGAGAGTTTTCAATGACTGGATTGTGTTTTCCTACCATTTTTAACCACATAAACAATTGAAAGGCATGAACGATGTGCTTGAAATTAGTCTACTTATCATATTTGAGAATAAAATAATATAAAATATAATTAAATTATTTATTGTTTCTAAAAATTTTCAATTAATTAATAAATAAATACTAATCATTTATAATTAAATTAATTTTATGTTGGTGAGAAATATGAAACAAAGATTATTTATAAGATATTGTGTACTCCAAAAACTTAGTAAATAGGAGAAGAAGTCAGAGAATAGAAAATTCAAAATGGTAAATTATAATTACCATTTTTTACCTTATTAATAAATTTTTATAAATCTAATAAAATTGTTTGTGGAAGATGTTAATTAATTTTAGTTTTTAATGTAAACTTTCAATTAATTTAATTAAATTATTTTTGAAAGTTTTCAATTATGATTGGTTTTGAAATTATTAAAATTTTAAAATTTCAATTAATCTAATTAAATTTTTCGTGAAAGCTTTCAATTATAATTATTTTTTGAAGCTATTAAAATTGTTAAGATTTCAATTATGTTTTTAATTAATCTAATTAAATTGTTCATGAATTTTTTTAATTAATCTAATAAAAAATTTGCATGATAGTTTTTAATTAATCTAATAATTTTTTTTGTAAAAACCTTATTTATGATTTAAATTAATCTAATGAAATTAAATTGTTTATGAAAATTTTAAATTAATTTAAATTATTCACGTAAAACTTCAATTAATCTAATTATATTATCTCTTAAATCAATTATTGAAAACTTTCAAATATAATTGTTTATGAAATCTATTGAAATTGTTTGTGGAAGTTTTCAGCAAAATTTTGTATCTCATCCAATTAAATTGTTTATAAAAACTTTTAATTTTAATTTTAATTTTAATTAATATTTATAATTTTTTTTAAATTATAATTATTCTTAAAAAAATTCTATTATAATTGAATTATAATTGGGTCAAACATATTGCATTCCAATAATACTGGAAATCAATGCTTCAACCGACTTCTTAGCTGATTTTGGGACCTTAAACCTTAGAGTTGTTGGGAGAATTGAATTACATTAATTAATAAATATATTAGATGCTCCATTGAATTTCTTAGATGAGGAACTTATTGATTGCTTAGGCATGGCATTCAATTTGTCAGTTATTATCATCCCTTGTGGCATGTTGAGAGTGAGTTTGTGGAGTGGCATGCCTATCTCTCAAGAATTTTTTTTTTATTTGGGTTATATTTCATTTTTCATCCCATGTTTCTCTCTAGATTTTTTTTTCCTTCTTTATTGTTTGCATTTTCTGCCTTCCTTTTGTTCCTCGACTGTTCTTCCATGGCTAAACTTGTGTGCCACAATAGGAAGAAGATGATGGAGAGTTCAGGTGTGTGTTGGGGGGAATGTTTTGTCTTGCAAGAAATTCATTCAGCGCTGTGGTTGGCATTCGAGTTCCTCTAAGAACTTTCTGAGCTTTGTGAGGGATGAATCTCTTCAGAAAGTTTTTAATCCCTCATTTTTTTGCCCTAAATTTTATCAGGGATTGTATTGATGAAGGTTTGTTGAATGTCGTTAATAGAGTTTGGAATAATGACAAGCCTTAAGTTTCTCCTTAGGTTGGTGGTTGATAAAAGAATTTAGACCTTGTCACCCATCTCTTTATCCTTAAATATCTTTAGAATTGGAGAACATGCTACTAGATCTCAATTGCTTGCTATGGATGGTGAGTTCCTTTTTAGTTTTTTTTCTCTTGACCAAAAGCTAGATTCTATCTTGAAGTTGTTGAAGGGATTTCTTGGGGTAAGAATCTTGGTGGTAGATGTGGGCATGGTCGGTAACCCTTTTTCTCTTCATGAGTTGTCCTTTATCCCTGATATTAGAGTTTGTATTAAATCTTTTATGGATTGGCCATTGTGAAAGGATTAGAAGGTGGTAGAACATTGGAGGGAAATTTTGAACCTAGATAATGTTTCTTTTAATTTTATGTTTGAGAAAGGTAAATGGGTGGAGTATTTTTTTGATTCCTTGAATATTATGGATGTGAGAATGGCTTTTTTATTTTAAGTGGGTTGTGTTGATGAAATTAGTTTTAAAATTTTTACAATTTCGTCATGCTTTTATTTTGAAAGAAATGTGTTATGTTGATTTCTATATTTGTTTAGTAAACTTATGAGGCTTGGAGATCACACTCGTTTGTTGAAGGAGTTTCTTCTCCATAACATTTTAATTTTGCGCTTTTAAAATGTATTGGCTTTAGGACTCTTGATGATGTTCGTTATATTTTATTCTAGTTAACTCCTTTTTATTTTTTAAAAATAATTTTGAATAATTAATTTTTATACACTTTTTGATATTGTAGTTTTTTTAATTATTATTTTTTTTAAAATAATTTCCTTATTTGATATATTCACCACATTTTTTAACTTTAAAATATGAACTCTTTCTTTATTAAAATTTATTAGAAAAAATATTAATACATTGCATATTCCCAAAAAAAAAAAAAAAAAAAATTATTAAAAGAAAGAAAGATGAAAAGATGAAAAGCCCAAACCCAAAGGGACGGATTGTAAATACATGCAATGGAAAAGTGGTAGTGAAGATATAATTCTTGGTAAACCTTAGTTGCCATGTCCATTTTTGGAATGGTTGTCAACCTTTACTAAATTCCCTGCTAGATCGTAAACATTATTAAAAAGAAATTCTATCATGGAGATGAAAAGTCATAAAATACGGCGATGCAACAATGAAATCAAAACCCAAAGAACAATCAAGCAGATCACAAGTTGAGGTTTTAGCATGTTCTACGGTCCTCCTACGTTACGGTATGCGGCTTGTTCTCTGTAAGCACCTAACTCGTGTTGAACGTCTCTTCCCCTCAAATCAAATCAAATCAACATGGCGTTACGTGTGTTTTCAGACATCCGAAACAAAATCTGGAGTAAGATGGAATTGACAGTCAATTTTATTGTTTTCGTGGCAATTCTTGCAAAAGCTGACAAACCTGAAGAAAACAAAAATGGGAAACGTTGATTCGATTTGGGTGCTTTTCATCAATTATGATAACAATATCTGAACGCGCCTCTCATTATTCATGACTCGTGTACATACTCGTGTTGTAAATGTCTCAATGAGTACAAAATTTGAACCATCACAGCCCGTCAAAGGGTTTTGACCTTGTCCATAAGTGCGAAAAAAAATGGTCGTTAAAAAAATGTATAGCATAAAAAGTGTGACAATGTATAAGTGTTGGCAAATTATTTAAAATGACAAAAGAAGGGTAAGGTTGAAAAATGCTCCTTAGTAGATGACTTCGCAGGTCTAGGTGGTATTGGGTATAGATGACGGTTTAGGTGGTAGTGGCACTCAGGGGTTAAATTTGACCCCCGTTTAGACGTTTTTTACCATTTTAAATGTAAAATACTTCCAATTTTTTTTTTTCAAATCGTAATGAAAGACGGGGAGTTTTTTAAAAAAACTGTCATTTTGATGTTCACTTTTGAAAAATGCCCGTTCTAATTTTATATAAGGTACAGGGACTTAGGGACTCCAATCTCCCGGACCCCGGTCTAACCTCCAGGCTCCAGCCCCCCGGCTCCGGAATCCTGATTCAGCAATTCCCGACTCCCAGTCCCGACTCCCTGACCACGTCTATCTCTTCGCTGCTCCGGCCCGACGGCACCATGTGACCATAGTATGCGCCACGCGGGCTCCAGCCTCCAAGCTGGCAAGCATTCGCGAATCGCGTCTTGACTCTTGACTCTGGAAGTGGAAGGGCGTAGCCGCGCAAGAAAAGCTATTGGATAATAAATGGGAACGCAAATGGAGACACGTGAGGTGGAAATTGAGGCAAATGTTACATCAACCAATAACTAATCACTATTATAATTCCTTATTTTAATTTAAAAAGCATAAAATAATTATTTAAGTGGTTCGAGAACACTGCTATTATTTAACTTGTTGGAAAGCTATCAGATGACAGAAATGAGGCAGACGTCACATCCATATCCATTTCCGCATCTGTTTACTTTGGAAGGACTGTCTTTAAAATTACAACTTGTCAAGACTCACTAAAGGTAGTCGATGAATGGCCGATCTCGTGCCAGTGCCACGTAGGTGCCCACTACCCAGTCACTAGTGCCCTTTTAAACTATTCTCAGCGAGTCAGCATCATGTATGGGTTTTGCGGCTTTGCCTGCTAAATATATATTACATTTCCAAAATTCCACGGACTCCACCTCAGCAATGAGCATTGATGAATTGTCGGGTAGTTGAAGAGGGTTGGTGATGTTGGTCTTTGACTCTTTGCCACTGCCTACCACCTGGTCATTCCATAATTTCCATTCCAATTTCCCCCCAAATTCCAATTGTAGCCCGCAGCTTGCAGTCTGTGTGACAGCGTTTGACAGTGAGACATTGAGAATATATGGGTTGCGGCAGAATAAGGTAGCAGACTAGCAGTGACAGGGTGACAGCATTGCAAAAGTATTCCAGCGACCAGACTCCAGTACCCATTTGAAAATTGCATTGGCTTTTTATGTAAGTATCTAAACTTGGTTTTTCATCTCATAGTTTATTTTTTCGTATTGCTTAGTTTTGGCTTTCACTCTGTTATGAGAATCATTATTGCCAATTTGCCACTTTAGTTAAATCATGTTTTTTTAGTTGCAAATTACAATACTATTTTTGATCATAAAAACTTCATTTTCCATCTATTTAGGTAAATATTTGTCTTATTGTGAAGCGCCTGTAGTCTTGTCACTTATTTGCCTAAATGCCAATCACATTGTCCCTTAGTGTTTGTCCTTATTTTGCATACAGTGCATGTTAACCCCTGTTGGCCACCCTGAAGTTCTGAACAACAAAATTAGTATGGTTGCAAGTTGCAACATGTGCTACTCTGCATTTTTTGTTTTAAATGCATTTTGTTTTGTTACGTTTTAGATTTTAATATAATAGCTTCTAAGTTTATTTTTAATAGCTTTTAAATGTATTTTTATAATTAATAAAATGGTAACTTTCAATCCAAAAATTATGATAATGAAATTATAGTAATTTTTAATTTAATTAAAAACCATAATAATAATTAATAATATTTTATTAATATGTATAAATTAATTAAGAATCATTATATTCTATTAATAAATATAAATTGATAATTATTAATAATCGAAAATAATTAACGATATTTCATTAATATGTATAAAATGAAAAATATTCAATTAATATTAACAAAATCATAAATTGAAATTATAATACAAATATTTAATTAATATCAATGAAATCAACAATATTTCATTAATATGTATAAATGAATTTAAACTAAAATTATAACTCAAATATTTAATTAATATTAATAAAATAAAAAAACTAAAATTGTAAGATAAAATTTAATTAATATTAATGAAATTAACAATATTTTATTAATATGTATAAATGAATTCAAAACAAATAATCATCATCTATACAATATTAAAAAATGACATCTGAAATTATTTATATTGTGAAATAAATAATTTTAACTATAATCATTAGGGCTTTATTGTATTAAATAAAATTTACATTTAATTTTATATAATTACATTTAATATTTATATCTTATTAATTTTGTTATTTGGTTTGTACAGGTGGTATATAATTTAAAATGTCTCAAAATAAAAAAAAATCAGTCTTCAATTAGAAAGTTTTTCCCATGGTCTGGAACATCAAGAGCTTCATTGCAAGAGGATCACAATTTTGATTTAAATGAAGACTTAAATATATAAGGGTGTAATGATGAGTATGGTGAAGAATTTGAAGAGGGGGAAGCTTCAACAAAAAACAAAAAAAGGGCTAGAATAAAAAGAGTGTTTAGAGATGAATGGAAAGTTAAATTTAAGTGGTTAAGATGTGCAATGCATGAAGGGAAAACAGTTATGAAATGCATATATTGTGAAGCACACAAATCTGTGGGACCATGGGGCACTAGAACTGGATGTACAACTTGCAACATGATGCAATAATTACTCATGCAGATTCAAATATCCATAAAATTTCACAAGCAAAATGGATATGTGGAAATGAAGGGAAAGCAAAATCGATTCCAAAACACATTGCAAACATTGATGATACTAATAAGGAAAAAATTATTACAGCTATGAAATTAGTTTAATGGGTTGTGCAAGAAGACTTGCCTCTCTCAAAATATGAGTCCCTTTGCTCTCTTGAAATGTATTTAGAAACACCAAACATGCCGAAAAGTAAGGACTATAAATCATATACAAATCATATGGCTGCAAATGATTTTCTTTTTTCCATATCTAAGTATCTTGAAGAGGAACAAAGTGCAAAAATGCTAGATAGTCCATTGTTCTCTTTGATGTTGGATGAAAGTACAGATCGAAGCTTAGAGAAACACCTTGTGGTTTATGCTACTTTTCTAGACTCAAAAGGGTTGGGGCCACCTATTTCACAATTTCTAAAGCTCATAAATGTGTGTGATGGAAAAGGGAAAACAATCTATGAGGCAATATGTGTTTTGATGAAAGAAAGGGGTCTTTCAAATAAAAGATTGATAGCAGTTTCTACAGATGGCGCTTCATCAATGGTGGGGAGTGAAAATGGATTCGTTGCTCTTTTAAAAGAAGATGTACACAATCTTATGGGTATTCATTGCATTGCTCATCGTGAGGCTTTAGCTGCATCAGATGCTGCTAAATTTTTTTCTGAGTTGATGTTTGTTGAAAATTTGGCAAATAAGGTATATTCTTGGGTCCAAAATTCTACTAAAAGACATAATGAACTTATTGCTCTTCAAGAACTCATGCAACTTGAAACACTTCAAGCTCTTCAAATTCATGGAGTTAGATAGCTCTCAAGAGGACAAGTCATTGAAAGACTTATTGTGTTGATGCCTCCATTGTTGACTTTATGAAAAAGTGAGAAGAGAGACTCATGGTATGATAAGGCTAGGATCTTCTCATTACAATTTTTCTTGCATATGCTTGTTGATATATTGTGTGAACTAAACAAGTTGAATAAAAAATTTCAAGAAGAGAATGTGGATGTCACATCTTTAGGGGCAGCCATAGATACTACTATACAAACTTTAAGCAGGTGGTTTCTAAGGTCCAACACTTTTGCAAATGGTACAAGTTACTTGTCTAAATTTTTAGAGAGCTCTAAATATGGTTATTTAGGGATTATTGATCAGGATGGACACATTCATAGGCATGAATTACAATTTGTGGCACTTTCAAATGTGCGTGATGATTATGTTGATCCACCAAAATAGAGAATGAAGCCTTACATTGATGGTTCATTAGAGAGCTGCAAAAAACTTACTAAATAATATGTTCAAAAGCTTATAAATTGTTTAAATGAAAGATTCCCAGATCTTTCATTTTTCAATTCTATAAAGTTGTTCAGCCCTTGTCATTATTCAGAGGATGCACATACTAGAGAAGAAAATTCAAAGCGGTGGATTCTTAAATTTTTTGAACACTTGCAACATACTTTATGTGAGGGAGAAAAGGCTTTCTTTGATTTTGAAGGTTATTTAAAAGAGTTGTATAATTTTGTTGATACTCTTCGCTTTAGTTGTGAAGGATTCCGCATGAAGGAAGCTTGGAGGGTTTTTTGTGTTACAGATTCACATACAAGCTTTCCAAATATGACAAAACTATGGCAAGCAATACTTACCATCATGACAAGTACATTAGCATGTGAGAGAGGATTTTCAAGACAAATGATAATAAAAGATATACGGAGAACAAAACTCTCATTGGATACATTGGATACCTTGATGCGAATTTCATTGATAGGTCTTGATATATCAATAGTGGACTGGGACAAGGTTTATGAAATTTGGAAAGATGTCAAACAAAGAAGGATTTAAAATATCTTAGAATGTTCTATGTGAACATATTTATAATGGTATTGTATTTCATATGAACCAATTAACACTCAAGTTTTTGCTTACACTACTTTTTTAATAGTATTTTTTCAAGTCAAAATTGGTGGATATATGTTTGATTTTTTTGAAGATATACATTTGAATTTTTTGAAAATATACATTAATTTTTTTTGTAAAGATGGAACTAGTGCAAAAGGCAAATCCATTCTAATTTTTTTCCAAGATCATTGATGATGCTGCCAGCGAGTGCAGAATTTTTAGTGCATTTATAGGTCTACCATATGATAAATTGAGTTGAAATAGTCAAGTATTAAATATATTTGCAAAATTGTGACTATGACATTGAATATATTTGCAAATTTATGACTATGGCTATGAATTTCATACTGTTATGATCCATGTACCTCCTCAACCTCAAACCCTCTTTCTTTGTATTTTTTATTTTTATTTTAAGTTTTCACACTCCATAAATCTTTTAACGAAAGGCTTCTCAAGAATTCACTCATCCATTCATCCATCTCAAAGGACACCCGAAAATTCACTTCCTTCCATACCATACGCAAGCTCAATTTCTTTCTTTAAGCCTGCCATGCACAGTTGTCGCCAGAAGCTTTTCGTCTAATTTTTTTAATTCAATATTTTATTTAATCAATAATCTATCTATTCATTCTTCTGCATGAAAATTGAAGGCAAGGAAGCGGAGGCAGAGGCAGAGGCAGAGGCGGAGGCGGTGGCGGACTCTTATGCTGTTGTTTTGCTGGTATTGGGGGATATAGTTAGGTATTCCCATTTCCATTTAGGAGTTCAAAGCTTTGGCAACCCCCAGTGCGCATGCCAAGGAAAAGAAGAAGGGAAAAACATAATAATTCCAAGATCATTGATGATGCTGCCAGCAAGTGCTACAACCATACAGGGCAAGAAACATGTGTCCTTGCATTGGCTGATTATATTTTTTGTAGTTGCGCAGTTGGTCATTCGATGGTTACAGTACCGTATCTGTAAAGATAAATGCCAAATAATGACGATGATGATGGAATGGAGGAGAGCAGGGGAAGAAGGGAGAAAGTGGTGGAAAATGAGCACATATTCCACAGCCATCACTGCAAATAAGATGAACAATACTAATAAAGGGATGTTGGTGTCTGGGGAAGGGACGTATGAAGAAGCTTGGGCCTGGGCAGACGCAGAGCATCATCTCACCAAACACAACACTAACTGTTGTTTTTATTTTAATCCACGTCACATTTCCTTTGGAAATATTCTCGGGCTTATTTCCTTGTTTTCTCTTTGTCGGCTCTTTTGGTCGCTGAGTCATTCTTGCAGCTTTATTTCTTGCAGAAGTTTTCTTCGAATTTCAAATGTTTTGTCTGCTCCCTTTTCCGAATTCCTGCAGACTTTTCGTCTGAAGGAATTCCTTCAAACAAAAGTCTGCAGAAATTCATTCTCTTTGATTTTGCCCTTTTGAAATTGTCTTTGGCTTTGCCTATTGGAAACTGTCCGGGGTCTTTTTTGTTTGACTCGATTCTCTTGCCTTTTTGGAATTCCTGCAAACTTTTCATTCGAAGATATTCCTTCAGACAAAAGTCTGCATAAATTCACTCCTTTATCTCTTTTTGTCTTGGTTTTGTCTTCAGACTTTTTATACTGCCAGTCTGCCAGGATTTTATTCTATTTGCCTATGCTCTTTTGAAATGCCCTTTGGCAGCTACGTGTCCTCCAGTAGTCCCTTTAGAAAAAATGGAAGGCACCTGATTTTTTGCATCAGCCCTGTGATTTTGGTCTTCCACCTACCTGAAGGGTAGGTGCCCTTCGGGCCTTTTGTAAGAGTCCCTTCCGAAGGGTACCCTGCCCTTTGAAAGTCTTAAAACTGTCTTCCCCTTGCCTTTGAATTCTTTCAAAAATTTTATTGAGTGCTTTACAAACCTGAGTAAGTCTGTAGATTTTCACTTGACTGAGTGTGTAGAAAATGAAAGTAAAAAATGATAAATGAACGTTACGTGCAAGGTGACATTATCTTAAAAACCGTCACAAAAAAATTTCTTGACGGGCAAGGGTGACCGTCAAATTTAACCCCTGGTGGCACTGGTTAGTGGGTCATTGCGGGCACACTCTCCAAGTCAAGGACTCCGCAGTTTAGAGTTGGGATGTGTCACACGGGCATCAGAGTTTTTTATTTTATTTTAATGCTTAAATTTAATGCATTGAACAACATGCTTAAATTGGAATTGGAATTTGGTAAGGGAATTTAAAGGGAAATTGGTCCGTCGGACTCCATACAACACATGACAGGAATATTTTCATTTAAAATTTTGCACTGTGAGTTGTGACCAACAAATGGCAATTAATAATGGTGGTGTCGGACCGCCAGTGGGCATGATGGCCATTGGCTATGGTGACAACATCTCTTGCTTGCGCTACCCCGATCCGATGCATTCTTCTTCTTCTCGTTATAATATTTGCTTTTCTCCTCCCCTCCACAGGTTATGGAACATTTTGACCTAGAATCAATCTTTGTGCTTCAATTTCAATCAAATGACAGATGCTCTAGGCAAGGGGTGCAAGGGGTACCGCTACTACCACACACAGGTCGTCGCCTCCTCATCCTCACCATTCTGCTACTAACAGAGAAGGGAATGAAGAGAAGATAACATATGAGCCACTGCAACAAAGAATCTTTTTAGTCTCACTGCTCCGAAACTCAACTTAAATACATGTAATGTGGGTTTTTTCTCATTCATCTCAGTTTTTTCTAGAAAAAAAAACAATTGAGTGCCCTATTTTCTTTTACTCCCCCCATTGATAAATGCATTTTATAGTAGTGGGTCATTGCTTGTAGTGAGTTTTACCCACTAGATAAGTAGGGTTTAGAAATTTATCATAATGGTGAATTTTGGGTCATTGCTTGACAAACACATTGATGGGTTATGATAATATGATGGACCATGACAATTTGGCGGTAAATAGGGTTTAGAAATTTATGATAACACAAAATTACAAATTTACAACGCTGAGGGTAACTAGGGTTTAGAAATTTATGATAATACAGGGTATGGGCATTGGGTATTTTGATTTGACTGTGAAATTGTGAATATATATTTTTCATATATATATATATATATATATAATCTACAGAATACAATGAATATATATATATATAACACATTCATTGTATGTATGTATGTATATAATATTAATCCACAGTGTGTTATTTTAATATATAAAATATTAGTCTACAATGTGTTACTTATATATATATATGTCTACAATGTGTTACTTAATCTACAATGTGTTTATATATATATATATATATATATATATATATATATATATATATATATATATATATATATATAAACACACTGTGTATATATATATATTCACTGCAAATTAATATTATAAATATATATAAAAATAAAATACACTGTAGATTAGTATTATAAATATATATAAAAACATATTCACTGTAGTCTGCACATTAATATTATAAATATATATAAAAATGAAACAATATATATTCACAATTTCAAATGAAGGTCACTACCAGCACTTCAAATTTGACTGTTGCACATACTCTGTATTATCATAAAATGAAACAATATTCACTATAGTTTGCAGATTAGTATTATAAATATATATAAA